>BOPP01000190.1:1341231-1395647 GCA_017312745.1 Gryllus bimaculatus | reverse complement strand
TCCCCCTCTCTCCCTCTCTCTCCCTCTCTCTCCCTCTCTCTCCCTCTCTCTCTCCCCCCTCTCTCTCTCTCATTTACATATTTACTTTCCGATATCAGAAAGATTTTCAAGTCGATAATTAATATTTTTCGTTTCGACCAATTTCAGTGAATCATTTAAATTTTCTGAAATTTGAACTTGTGCTCTTCATAACAATTTGAATAATTTTCTATGTAAAATTAATAATTGTTTGAATTCTCCAATCTTATTATATTCATAAGAAATAAATATATTTAAAGGCTCTGAACCCGTAGACCTATTCCAGAATTCAATTGTTTTATGCACAGGGAAATGGTAAAATGTGGCAAATGAGGAAAGAGATCTATCGAAACGATGTTTTTTAATTTTATCTTTAAAAATAAATTGTACTCTACTGCAGCATTCTCCAAGTCTCGTTTTATATCAGAATTAACTTATTTACATTAACCACATAAGTTTTTCTTTCCCATTAACCTTGTAGGATACACACCAATTTTACAGAACATTTTCACAAAATTATACTATTTTCACAAAATGGGAACAAACATTTCTGTTAAATGAAATATATTGGAACTATTATTTTCATTGTTTTATGTTGTTCTGTAGTTTGCAAATATACATATCAAAAGAATATTAGCGCGTATGTACTTCTGTATCGGATATTGAATTTATTTGAAAGAATTTCATATCTTGCCGAATATTTGAATGTGTACAAAACTCTTGTGTGTCTGCTCCGGTATTAAAACTGTAGTTAAATTCCTATCGTAGACTATTTTCGTACCCACTTCTAGACTGTGGATTGGATTTATTTGAAAGAATTTCATATCTTGATAAATATTTTAAGGGTACTATTTACTTGACTGGTAGTATCGGACTTAAAATATAGATAAATTACTAGTCGTGTTAATCTTGTTGTAGCGCTTCAAATATCTGTGTTTCGGAGGCATGAATTCTCTATTATTTCTGAGAGTAAACCTGTAAATTTTACTTTGTTCCTTTGAGTACAAATTATATATTATTTTAAATTATCTCTCTTATAACTGTACGATAACTGTTATATATATTTTTATAATACTTTCAATTACTTTTCGTTTCTCAGTTTTTAATCAAATATTCTGCAGAATACATTTGTTACGATTTTATTCGTTTATTACTTTCTACAAAATTATAAGAATTTTATTTTAATAGAAAATATTCTTTAAAACCTTTTGACCTGTGACTTTGTAGGAGTGGTTCGGTAAAATTCTTATTCTCATGCTAGTTAGAGTACGTTTAAGAATATACTTATTTAGACAATACTGTTTGCTGCGATACTAATCAACACTCTCAAATTTCCGTAAACGTAATGAGTGAGATAGTACGTAGATTTGCCGCACCTTTCGTGTCAATACTCCCTTACACTCTACGTTTTAAAATCAATCATTGGAGTTTACGTTACTCTGATGAACTCTGGGTTATTTCACTATTTTATTTTATACATTACTATTAAGACAACTCTACTTTTTAATTCACAGTACTGATTACTCATTGTAAGTTATTATTTTACGGCGGTTTTAAAATTATTTCTAATCAGACTAATAAGACCGAAAATAAATTTTTGCGATCGAAATGAAATAGGTTCCGAAAGATACATTTAAGAATTACGTGTGCGCATATTACTTAATTCCTTGCATTTTGGCCAAATTTTGGTAGACTTTGAAACCTGTAGGCCGGGCTTTGATTCCAGGAATAGTTCAACAATATTTTTATTTCATCATTTATTGTCCTCTCCCCATTAGAGTTAATTCGCTCATAAAAATAATATAATACCAATTTTTATTAAAACCTTTGTATATTTTTAAATTTAAAAACTTCGAAAATTGCTTATCGGATTTCTCATTATTCTTTCTCTGAAGAATACATTTCATGAAATTGTATTAGTATGATAAATGTTGAATATAAAATATTACGTATCCGTTGCAAATAAAATGTTAAATAATCTGCATTTCAATCACCAATACTTGACTGGCGAATTCAATCTGCACATTGCATATGGGATAAGTCCCGGCGTATTATCAACAAAGACTGAATCCCTTGCTCCTGAAGACGATATTACGTTAACATTGCTGACATTGTGTGTGAGCTGTGCCTGCTGTGGCGTGGCGGGCGGCGTGCGGCGTAGCCGCGGGCTATGCGAATAGCAGGCGCACCGCCCAGCGAGGACGGGGTCGGGGCCGGGACGGGGTCGCGGCAGGGCAGGGTCGCGCTTTTGGAGTCGGGCGACTGACCGCGCCTTGGGAGCTGCGCAGCAGGGAACGCGGTTCCCTACGGCGAGATCTTACGTTGTTTATTTTATTTTAGAGGTGGAGGCACTGAAACCTATAGGTGGTATTCTAATAGGAACGTGCAAGTGATAATGATGTGAATGTCAATGGAGAAATAGTGCCATGAGAACAGTGGAAACAGGAGAATATGTAGAAAACCTTCCGAAAGCCACACATTGTCCAGCGACTGAGATTACTCCGTGTGCACCATCTTTTTCACAGCAGTGGCTCTAATAGGGAGATCTCAGGATTCGAATCTCAAGGGCAGGTTTTAGAAACTGGCTAGATAGCTGAATTGAAATTAGCAGCAGCTGGAGAATTCTAGCAGCCGGCAGCTCTTAACGGTATTTTTGCACATTTCACCAATCATTAAGAGGCGAATACTTGTTAAGCTTTCGCTATTTATAAATTATGCATGGAAATTATCCATTCATAATAGTATGTTAACAGAATAAATTATACATCCATCATTAAACGAAGGAAGAGGTTTTTTATAATAGTTGATGTCAACTTCTTGGCGTAGATTCAACATTGATACCAAGACTAAGACTAAAAAGTTATTGTTTTCATACCTTTCAAGTTGAGAATCCTACACTAGAGTCTAGAATTCTTCCTCCAGCATCGTTTTTAGTATGTTTGAAAATAAGATCTAAAGGATATGTGAAATAAAAATTGTTTAGCTGTCGTGGTGACAAACGTCGTGGTGAATAAAATTATTATGTGAAGACATTTTTGCACTTATCATTGTGGTTGACTTTAATTTAAAATAAGGGACTGAGCAACAAATAAAGGGAATTGAATTGAATTGAATTGAATTGTTGTATTAATTTGCGTGGCGAGACTCGGGCTATTAGGCTCGCTCTTCCGCCTGACCTCGCAAATTACACTACGCTCCTTTAACCCACTAGCGGAGAAAGGAGGTATCACTCAGGCGACGAAACAGGCGATTTGAATTTGGCTCAGAAGCGTCATTTAGGCATTAGGATATTTTACATGCAGTAAATATACTAACATGAGAGAGCCGGCTTTATTTCCCCAAGCAAGGATTTTTTCGCCCTTCAAAACCCACGGCTTCGGTCGGGTCTGAACCCGCCAACTTGCGTATAACACTCCTATAGCTCGCAATTCACGTCAGTTGTCGGATCGCTGCATACTATTTCCGAAATAGCGACGGGGATCCCGAGTTCCGCCTTTGTAAGTTTTCTAAATCACTCAATCATCTAATCATTTCCAACGTACTTTTATGCCATGAAATGTTTCTCGCTTACTCTTAAAAGACGCTTCACATTTTAACAATTACAGTACTTTTGCCACAACTCTGTGCTATCTCAACATTAGCCAAAAGACTAAAATTACTCGTTCTCCGCTCACAAATTTATCCAAACCGTCTGCCCGATGTGCGAATTAACGGGCTACTGGCGACTTAGAAATATTTCTGACATCCGCAGCATCATACATTATAAAATGAAAATTTCATGATGTTCTCAAATGTCTAGTGAAAGCTTATAACTAGACGATTCCCATGCTGCCTATAACTCATAAATCATTCAAATGCGCACTTAGACTGTTCTTAAACACGTTGCTTTATTTTTATTTAAAATATATCATTTAGTTAGGAGATTGTTTACACTATTAAAAGTCAAACGGAATTGATAATTTGATTCTACCTTTAGCATGACTCATTTAGCGATTTCTGATGTTCTCGCTAGCCTTTTTGTTATTAATGTCTCATTTTAACTCTGCAAATCGCTCATTTTCAAATAATTTTGTTACCTCTGTTTGATATTCCTAACCTAATGCTTAACATTGAGTTCATAAATAAATAAATTTATGATGTTAATCTGAGCGAGTTAGAATATAACAAAATACTGAAATTACGTGATTGACAATCAACAGAGAAATATTTGATAATAATAATAAATATTATTGTGGTCCATATTTCAAGAAGTCTGGAACCCATAAAATAGTGAAAATGTGATGGTAATGAAATGACTAAACAATTCAGTTTGTAGAGTTGATTATATTTACTAACGAATCTTTCATTAAAATAAATAACAAAAATTAAACGAAAGTTTTTAGTCTGCCCCTATTTAAAAATAGAATTATCAAGATGCTTTTCAGATTTATGGTAAATATCTACTGCTTTAATTGATTTTAAAACCCGTACAGGATGCAGTTAAACTGCAAACATCATTTTATAATTTAATTTATCTGCACTGAAAAAATTGGTTATCAACTCTGAATATTTCTGCAACGTTATTTCGCATTCTCTTTAATTTTTACATAATCCTCCTCTACGAAAAGTCAAACTAGCAACAACATGAGTTAATATTTTCCTATTCTCACCCATAATCTAAAAATAACCAATGTTGGTTGAGTGGGTTATAAATCTCAAGAGAATTCCAATGCTCTCATCCGCTCTTGCGGAAAGATGTAAACTCTTTTCGCCGAGCGTGATGCTCTCAGATAAAATTAATTTCTCACAAAAGAGAGACGACAGGAAATGCAAAGTGTCAAGTTACATTTTATGTTACAGAATTAAGAATAGTTACGTCTTTCCTGGAGAGCAATATCCAGCGATTTCACAAGTGTCTCTACGTGTTCATTAATTGATCTCTGATGCAATTGTGCAATTTGAAGTGTCAGTATCCTATTCTGATGCACCTGTATTTTAGATATTCGTATTCACATTGTACTGCCACAAGTAATATTAAAAGAAACGAGCTGTACTTCGAAACTATGTACACCAGCACCAACTTGACCTTGAAGCTATACGTTCGTTTGTAGAGGATCAATTTACATCCCGTAAATGGCTGAGAGGAAAAGTCGTTCATCATCAAGGAGTAGTAGAAACAATTTATAGTAATAGTTTCATGTTAAGGTTTATGTCTCATTGGTTTTGTAAAACACATCTCTTCCAAAATTTCAGAGGAAACAAAACGTTAACTTAAATGTCAAAGTTAAAATGAGGTATTTGAGAAAGAAATTGTGGACAATATTAAATAATATGGATAAAAATAATTAATAGCCAATTGACGTAATATTAAATTACAAATGATTATAAAGTACACATTGTTAGCAAGAATCGTAAAAAATGTCAGATTGGCCATTGTTTTGGACTTCCCTACTTTCCTAACTAACCACTGTTTACTGCCGTGGTTTTATTCGTATATCTCTTTCCCATTTCTTTGTTGGCGAGCTCAGTGGGTAAATTTGAGGCCAAAGTACATGTTAGAAAGTGTTTCCTGTCGTTTTCTTCTTAGGCATGTTCACCAAAATATTTTAATTCTTATTTCGTGAACACTAATGAAAGAAGTAAACCGATCTCTGAAACTAGATGATATTGTTTCAAATTTGGTTTTTCTATTAATCAAACTCAAGAGTTGCTTGTAGTTATGTTACAAAATAGAAGATTTAAGTATTGATATTCCTCCTTAAATATCAGATATATCTCACATCACAAGCATGTAAAAAGAAAACATACAAAGTAATTCATATCTATTAAATATTTTTGTTTTTAAAGTATACTACCTTAGTTAATATAACCAGAAACGATCAAGAATTTTCTAAAGGTCTCTAAAAGTATTACGACATCTTTGTGCTAATACAACGAACATGGTTTCTCCTTGTTTCTTGCAAACCACACAATTCGATATTTGAACCTTAATAATTCTCCTGCAAAACTAATTTTACTGAGAAAACAACTTCTAATAACCCACAACGCGAACTGATAGAATCTGACACTAGTGTGACACTCTAGTAATTTAGTGCCCGAAATCGACCAAGTTGCGCTGCTGTTCGGCAGATTATGCGCGCCCGCCCCCGGCGAGGGGCGGGAGGGGGTTACCCGGCGCCCGGTGGTGAGTCGCCCCGGGTGATTGATGCGGAGCCCGAGGCGCCACCGCCGCGTCTCCCCTGACGGGGCCGCCGCCAGGGGCGCCACGCGCGCGCGGCCTCTGCACGGCCACCTTGAGCACTCTGCACGGCCTGCTCTTCATTGCCCTTTCTACACGGCGTGTCCTTCATGGGCTCTTCGGAGTTCAAGGTCTGCTCGTTTTCCATGGTCTGTTCGTTTTCCATAGCAGTTAGTTTACATACCCTTTTCTTTTTCCATGGCTTGTTCTATCCCCATGGCTTGTTCTATCCCCATGGCCTGTTCCTTTCTCCATGGCCTGTTCCTTTCTCCATGGCCTGTTCCTTTTTCCATGGCCTGTTCCTTTCTCCATGGTCTGTTCCTTTCTCCATGGTCTGTTCCTTTCTCCATGGTCTGTTCCTTTCTCCATGGTCTGTTCCTTTTCCATGGCCCGTTTCTTTCCATGGCCCGTTTATTTCCATGGCCTGTTCCTTTCTCCATAGTCTATTTCTTTTCCACGCCCTCATCTTTATGGCCGGTTCTTGAATTTCTACTCTTCATGTCCGTTATTCGTGGGCCGTTCTTCGTTTCTCGCTCTGCATGGCCTGTTCGTCACGGACCGTACTGCTTCGTGCACCGTTTCAGACTGCGATATCTCAGCGGCAAAATCGCTTCTGCAACATCATTAACAGGGTGATCGTTGAGTTTGAGTCCCAGCCATGGTGGATGTTTGCCACTAGATATGTCGAATACAACCACAATGTGCTGAAGGATTCGAGCGTCCAGTTGCTCTGATAGGCAGTTTTCCGGGCACATCAGTATTATGCTAATTAAATTGCATTACGTAAAGGAATGTTTCACGCGCCGCCCGCCATCTTTCCTTTCTCACACTTGCCCCCTATTCTCCGCTTACACACAAACTTACATGCTCTATACTATATATATCGGGTGTGAACTTTTAAAAAAGAAATAAAATACTAAACGAAGAGCTTTTACAAAAGAAACTATGTTGTTGGTTTTTACTAACTCTTTACTGCAATATCTAAGTTATTTTAAATATATTATTCTGTGCCTTTTGCAAATTTAATTTACTATGAAACATTAAAAAATATTTATAAGCGATGAATATTATTAAACGATTTCAACTACATGTCTTTGTTATATATTTCACGTAATTTAAATAAAATCTCATTGTAAATTAGGTAACTGTAACAAAGAAAATTGAAAGGCGGTTGCTCGAATACAAACAACAAATGTAGAGCAATAAATGTGGTCATTCATCATCGATTTGCCGTTCCGTCTTCGAAGTCAGTTTCTTTTGAACGTCGAGCGCAACACGTGAGCGACCGTTACAAACGGTGATTTTCCAGAATTTCGCACGGGCTGCCATGTCAACTTGTCGCTCGCATGGCTGTCGCTGTCTCTTTCGCAATGCGGCGGTTTGTACGAGACCAGTCGCATGAAGGCACGGGCTGAGCTCCCTTTGCAGAGCGTGTGACACACACACACAAAGATACCTTTTTGCAGGGTTCCTTTGGTTCAAAGCAGGAATTTTTTGATGACGAAGATCTTTGAAACATTTTGACGTTCAAAGAAATAAGAATGAGTAAGTTGTTTCACGGATTAGTACAGTCGTGGGAGTGATGTTAAGTTTTATTATAACACAAGAGTGTCACTTATGTCTTCAAAATAATTCAGATAAAGTGTCTTTGAATTGAATTGAATTGAATTTGCCTTATTGTAGGTGGCGAGTCTCAGGCCATGAGGCCTGCTCTTCCGCCTGACTACGCAAATTTTGCCACGCACCTTTCACCAACTAGCAGAGAAAAGAGGTATTTCTTGGGCGAGAAACAGGCGATTTGAATTTAACTCAGAGGATCTTTTACATGCAAGTAAATCTACTAACATGGGACAGCCGGTTTTACTTTCCCTCCGAAGAAAGGCGTACGAAGGATTTTTTCGCCTTTCAAAATCCACGGCTTCGATCGGGTTTGAACCCACCAACTTGGGTACAACAGTCCCAACTTACCCCCAAGTTACCCCAGTAACCCAGTTACCCCCACTTGGGGGTAAGTTGGGTATAATTTAAACCTATTGTGGTTTCAGTCTTTAATAATTTTCCTTGCTTCCGTCTTCCATTTCGATTTTTAAACAATTTTATGTATATAGTACATTTTAGTATATTTTTTTAAATAAGTTATTTGGTACTATGACCATCAAATTCCTTAATTAATTCAAAAAAGTGTGGTCGAAATTTAAAAAATAAAAAATACTTTTAGAATAATAGTAATAATATTAATAACGATTAGCTGATCGCCGAGATCGTTAAGGCAGAAGTGCCGTGGAGATCTTGGACGGAAGAATCGTGGCCAAAGGCGGGTTCGAGTCTCGCCTGGGGCATAGGGAAGTTTGTGTATGTACGTTTGTGCCGTACCTTCACCCTTCGTTATCTTCATAATATCATATCCTATCTCCGAACACTAGAGATCCTGGGGAATACAAATTCGATTTAGCATTGAAAGCTGATTCCCCCACAAGAGGTCATTTACACTTGTCATGGGAGAAATGTAACTAAGCCTCAGTAAGAGGAGGTGAATGTCCGTGTGGCCCCACGTGGCCAAATCACGACCAAAAATGTATAAAAATTATAGTAATAATCAAAATCGCACCTCGGAAGTGTATGACCTTTTTGGTGATGATCTTGATTCCTCCGCACATACCAGACGCTTCAGCGGAGGAACGGACGAAGAAGAAGAAAATGAAGAAGGCGGAAGAGATACTTCGAAACTCCTACCCCAAAACGTCTGACCCGCTGCGGATGGCTACAAACGGCGCCTGTTTCCATGTTAGGGGCGGCTGTATCTTTGGTGGGAAGTACATAGGGTGACCGTCTGGGAACTCCAACGGTGCTCAGGCCCTAGCCGAAAGGATAACGTAACTACAGAGTTATTAAAAAATAATTTCAGTATATATGAACAAACAGAACGAGGTGTGTAAAAGATACCCAACGACTCTACTGATGGGTTAAACAACTGAAACCCGGAAAGGCACGATATCATTCTTTCATATTCATTGAGCCTTTAATGACCTTGATTTTATTTTCTGAATGAACATTCCTGCCTGCGATAAAACATAATTTAGAAGAAAGTACGTTAACTAATTACATACCCATTATTCTAGACTTAAAAAATGTAAGTTGTTTTGGAACTGCGTGTTACAGGTCTTTCATTATACACCTTGCATGATTTCCTTCATATTTTCCTCTTCAATTGCATACGTTCATTTCCAGAGACTTTTTACTCAGCGGAGATTACACGCTTTCATGCAATATAGATATCTATTTTTATAACATGCGACGTACTAATCATATCTTCAGATGACAGTATCAACAGCACTCTACAAAAGACTGTCACCCAACTATTTAACGCCTTTTAAAATGCTTTTGCAGAAGATATAAAAAACGTGAAGAGTTTACAAAAGTTGAAATGCAGAGCAAAATTTGCATACGTTTTTTGAAAATTAAATTAAATTAACTTAAACCTAAGGCAGTAATAATAAATAAAAATATAAATAAACTAAAAATACATGTTAATCGTTATACACAGTGCGCCAACATTTCGAGAATAAAATCATTGCAGATAAACGCTAATCTAAAATATTTTCGTAATGCAAGTCAATAATTCCTCCTCCCCTTCTCTTTCATAACACTCTAATACCTTAAATTTCTTCGTCTTTGTCGATTAAATATTTAGGTCGCTATTTAAATACAAAAACCGAACTGGTAAATTCATGTTAAAAATGTACGCGCATACAAAAAGCCACTATAAATAAACTTAAATTTCTTACAAATAACTCCACTCATTGCATTAAAACTGCTTAATTAATATACACTTCATTTATTAGACCTACTATAGTATACTTGTATATTTTCCAATATGGTCAAATGCAGTTAAATTGAATATACAAAACCTTCAAATTATTCAAAACAAATTCATCAGAAAAATTTTACATGCACCTTGGTTTATTCACAATAATATATTAATAATGAAGTCAATCTCCTACAATTCATGATTTAATTAAACTATAAGGTCTCAATTTTTGTTAATTCCAGTCCTTCATTATATTATGCACATTTTTTATAATCTTGTTAAATATTATCTTTTACCTCGTATAATTAATTCCAAACTTTTTAAAGACAAATTTAACTCTATATAATTTTATTTTCTCTTAATTCTTTTACATCTTTCTGATCATTACAACGTTTTTCTAATTCAAAAAATTTGCCTTCATACATCCTCTCAAAGTTTCTTGTTAGTGTTCATAACGACTGTTCTTATATGGTAAAATTAAATACTCAGAAAAACATATTGTCGAATAGAAAGTAATACATCAAAACGTATTAAATAATACATAAGTAATTGTTAAAATAATTTATTTTTCTTGCTTTCATTATTGCTTATGACAGTTTTGTGCTGTTAATTTATAAGTTATTAGCTATTGTTAAAAATGATGTTCTATTTTGAATTGATCAGTGTCTAAATTATTTCTTCATTTCTAGCACTTAGTGGTGGCAATGCGTTCGATAAATATTTACGCTTATTTAAATTTATATTGTTCTGAGACTACGATGAGCATTTGGGAAATCAATAATCTGTTTTTATTCTTGCACATATTCTCTTCTTGAAAATTAGAACAAAATTAAGTACTCGTACGAAGAACAAAATGACACAATAGATATTTAATTTTAAGAGATATTAAAAGAGTGTATCGGCCGTAAACAAGTGAAATCCATTAAGTCGAAACATCATGTTTTGAGAAAAATCAAGTCTAGGTTGATTTTGTTAAATTAGATAAATTCAAGCTAATAACTTGTGCTAGATAGTTAAAACCATTTTCTTCTATTCAGATTTTAATATGTAATATTGCTTAAAGTAAAAAAAAGATTTTCCTTTCACCTTTTCACACTTGCTACTTATTTACATGAAATATTTGATTCTATTTCACTCAAACATAACGACGATTTCACTCATCAAATAAATAAAGAAAACGAGACTTATCAATGAAAAAATCACTAAATCATAAAATAACGGACTAAGTGAGATCGGTTATAATAACAACGATACGGTATTAAAAATAACATGGCTACATGTATGAAATCAACCTTGAGAAAAGTCAAAATGTGGTATGAATGATATGAATAATAAACATATATATTTAGAGTACACGTAATTGTTTTTTATTTTTTTTTTAAATTTTGTTCGGTGGTTTTTAGTGTAGACAAAATGTTTTAAAAATTAATAAAAACTACATTTTTTGCTATACATGCACTACATGCATCAGTAAATAATTAAAATAGAAAAAATATGAGTAGAGTTTCAGCCTCAGAATTTTTCAAAAGATAGTAAATTTTATTTAATAATCTTTAAGATAAATGAGTAAATTAATATGAGTAAATTATTTTCACACAACCCGGATAATGAAAAGCAAAGGAGGAACCAACAAGCAAACAAGCACTCAACTTGCAAAAACAACAGTTCAAGTTAATAAAGTCATTAGTGAGTAAAATGTCAAAGCTTGCTAAATTGATACATTTTCACCCCAATTGCACTATTTTCCTGTCAGTTTGATTTGAAGGGTTTTACTGACATTTCCCCAAGAGGTAACAGAAAAGATGACATTTTTTATCAGACAATTACAACCTTCCCAATACATTATGTTTGATGTAAATCATAATCTTCCCTTCAATCTCGTCTCTTGAATTTTTTAAATTTGTGCATATCTCCTCAGAAAAAAAATACAATTAAATTTCTTTGACTTCAAAAAAATAGAATGCATTTATATATATTTTCATATCTTTACAAATATGAGATCGCGACATATTACATAACATTTCCACGGTTAGTTGTGTGAATACATTGAAACTTTCTGATAAATTCCAGAAGGAGGAGAAGGAATGAGAAAGTGACTAGGGAATTCATCACAAACTTTTCAATGCATGACTTAATTGGAATATTTGACAATTAGCCAATTAATTTTATTTGACTAATCGTAAACAAAACCAACACTGTTTCAGAAGGCGTTAAATATTAATTATAGCAATGTGCTTCACTGAATGAGTACATTAATGTTTCAATTAATAATTTAAGGTTACACTAGATTCTATGACTGATGTATCCCAGCATACACCCATATGAGAGAAAAAATAAGAAAACTCGAATAGAATAAAACGGTATTTTTAGATATTCTATTCATATTGGAACGTATAATATGTAGTGTTAAATGCTATTGCTGTTAATTTCATGACTGAGAGTACACGTAAATAGAAGGTTTTGTTAAGTTTGTTAAAGGTCGCTTTTCATTTGCTCGGTTATATAGCGAACACTAACTTTTAACTTAGGGTAATGATGGGGAAACACATAATAACAACATACACCAACATCTATGCCCAGGGTGGTATTCGAATCTGAGGTCCTTCAAACCAAGGCAGCTAGGGACATTAAACATTAGTGATTTCGGCTCTCTTGGCCGACAGTTTCGCACATTGAGAATATTAATGTAAGATCAGGTATAAAATATTGCAGATTAACATAATTCAATTTTGACTGAAAATGCAAACATTTAATCTCATTTTTTGTACTTTTCCGGACTTTCTGAGTGTGCAACAAAACCATTGACACTTTTTGTATAAACTGTGGCTGCTTAGTTCTCCGTCAATTCATGAGTGTGTTCGAAATTGATTAAGAGTTTTGTTTACAAATATCTGTATTACTTTGATAAAGAAATACAAAGAATGTATTTTGTGAAAATATTGAATCGAGGAAAATATTTTTGACATATTTCATCCGGACAATATATATTTTTAATAAGAAAATTAATTAATAATTAATCGAGAACAGTGGATACTTGCTTGTCATGTGATCCCTATTGAACATTTGTGTTATATCAATTACAAGGAATGCTTTAATAATGTAAATTCAAAACGAATTAATTTCATCTTTAGATGATTCTTATTCACTTACTTTTTTTAGAAGGTGCTATTTTTTCAATATGAACAGCTAGAAATATTCGGAATCCCAAGTTATGAAAAACCTTTAGAATTCGAATTGGGAAAAGTAAAAATTGATGGCATCTTTATTCGCTCAAGCGTTTGTCCCTTTCAATAATTTCACTAGACGTAGATTGGATGAATGAATATTTTATTAAAAATTTATAACGAATTCAGAACATCTGCGTGGTGATCAATACAAGCTCTCCTCTAAAGTCATCAATGTGATGAAAGTCCTGGAAACACGAACGGCGTCCAATATCAGTCGTGTGAGGGGAAATTGCCAAACTCGGACAAAGAGCCACCAAACATTCGTACCTACTCGTTTCTGTAATTGGGTTTGCAATTGGATTTGAGGCAGTCGGACCGATTTTAGATAAATAGAGTTCCAACGAGAAATTAGCACTGAAAACACTCCCATCGACGCTTCGGGGAACAGATTCGCGTTAGAGCGTTAGAGTAGCCCCGACAAGACCTGACATTCGCGCACATTAGTTGACGATCCAACCGCCAGAAGTCAAATTGCAGGGGGAAAGACTCAATATTTTGTAAATTGGGCGCCTTGGTGTCCAACACATGCGCTCGGAGACTCATTGGTTAGCGTGCTTGTTTTCGACGGCGAAATCCCGGGTTCGATTCCCGGCCGGGGCAGACTGTGCGCTTACCTTACAAAGTCCCAGTATCTATTGTAGTGAGACTATGATATACCCATCCTACGGTTAAGAAGATCAGTGCATAGGGTGGAGGAATGTGTTAGTGCTAATTACACAACACCCCTTACCCCATGGCGGAGAAGCTGGGTCACTGCTGGTCGGCCTTTGCCCGTAGCGGGCTCTCGAGCCAAGAACAAGGCAGGACAGGTGTACGAGATGCGGTAAGGAGTTCATGTCACTAATCATTAAACGAGGAAATTCATAATTAATGCATGCCCTTCAACTTTTTCTTCAAATAATCAAATTTTCAAAAAATGCTCTAGGACTGCATCTTATCTTCGAGTAGTTCAACTTGATACTATCATCTCAAAATTCTATCACGACGCCTCTTTCTCACTCTTTGAAGCAGAATTTAAGCGATCATTCGATTACTTACGTGCGATTCTCACGAAAACAATGCAAAATTTTCCAGATGCATTAATTTTTTGAAAAGTCCATTAGTTTTCCTACTAAAAGCATTTTGATTCACGCCAGGAACGTAGTGCGGCTTCGTGTGATTCAGTGCCAATGTTGAAAATAAGCTCCGAATAGGGGGACGCAGAGATGAACCTCACGGGCGGCGAGGAACAGGGAAAGAGGGAGAGGATGGGCACAAAGGAAATGGTGAAGGAAGCAGAATTTATTGATATATTGATGTTTCCGGACACGTCAACTATTGTATTAATTACCCTCGTTAGTGTACTGAATGTTTTTATCTCGGGACGTAGCGTTGCTCTTCCCAATGAAAGGTGGGATCTGCCGCCGACCAACTCTTCGCTTGCGAAGGATTTTCCATTCTAGGTATCTCCCCAGCGGGGCATCGCCCAAATCTGGATTAGCCCTACGCTGTAAGTGTGTATGTGTAAGGGAGCAAGATATACCCAGGAAAGAGAATAAAGACCGCGCGTGGTCCGTGGCCTGTTTGTTCGGGCACTGCTTCTGCATTTGTTTGATGTCGATAGAAGAAACCACGGAAAACTACCGATCAGAGCAGTCGGCAACTAAACTTCTCATCCAGAAAGCGTCTGAATTCGAGTCAGCAATACAGCTAGTTGAGTAATGACGAGTGTATTCAATGCCATACTAAGAAAAGAAAAACTACCACTACAATCGTTGTCCAGCACAATAATCCTGTTGCATAAGAAAGGATTCAAAGCTGATTTAAATAATTATTGTCCAATCAGCCTGTCATTCAATATTTATAACTTACAAAGGCACCCAAAAAGTTCAGACTCAAAGAAAACATGTTTCTCTATTTTATTTTGACGCGTTGCATACGAATCTGAAGCCAGAATTAGGTCACCAACGTCATTTTTTGAACTCGCAAAAAAACATCGTGACATCATAGTAATTTTTGTTTTCGAGGGTTGCTGTCAGACTCAAGTTTTCCTATGTATGTCGACTCGCTAAATCCTAAACTGTACAATCTACAAGGTTCTAATATATATATATATATATATATATATATATATATAGTCGATGGTAGCTATATATAATATGTTATTATTTAGCTACTGTCGAAAATCTGACACCGTGGGTACTCGAACCTGGGATCTCTCGATCAGAACGGGAATGTCAATTGCAGGGTGGTGCGATAGCAAGTATAATAATTTACATGTTACATCATAGGTAGAATTACTCGCAATTGCTTTTCATCTCTAATAGATGGTTCTAACAAATGTCACCGGGTTATTTCAGCTAATTGGTTGATTATTTTCATTTTCTTTGTCCTACAAAGCTGCAGCACATTTTGAACACTGCCCTGTTATTTACGTACTCGTAACGATGCAAAAGGCGTCTCAGTCAGGTGAGATGGGCCTTACGGAAATGAGGAGACAGCTCAGGCTACAGGGTTTTGTTAAGTAAATGTATTTTTTTGATGTATTACATTAAAATGCTAGGCATTACCTGCCAGACAAGAATAAATATGAAACAAATGACCCTCAGGATGGAAAGGAGTCTAAACTCCGCCACCATCAGAACGCGATTTTAGAGGATCTCCGTGTTTGGACATCTTTGCTTGCGAAATAGTACGCTGACAGGCTCGGTTTAATTACGAGTCCTCTCAATCAAAACTAATAATTCATAACTTCTAATTCATAAAATAGACATATGGTTGGGGAAAAACGTTTGGAAGTTCAATGGGCCAAAGAATTAAGTAAAATAATTGTTATAAGAAAAATAGTAGAGAGAAAATTAAATTAAATAGAATAATAATTAGCTGGACTACAGTTTTGGTGATCAGCATTTTGCTCTGAAAATGTTTGCCATAAACACTAATAAAACGTTAAATAGATTAGAAAAATAGAAAGATGGAAATAAAATATCAGAACACAGCTCAGCTCAGCTCAGCTCAGCTCAGCAGAAGCTCAGAAATGGAGGGAGTTATATACACACAAATGAAAGTAGTACAATTTAATACATCGAGAAGAGCATACAATTCAAAGCTGTCATTTGAGTTCCAAAAAGCAGGAAGAATATAATTTTTGATTATTTATTAAAACTACGGTGATAGAGCTGCCTTACTTGAGGGAAAAATATACAATTAATTTAAGTTAATTATTTATGAAATTAAAGGATTTTGATGAAAAATCGCAGCTGATATAAGGATCAAGATTAATTAACTGCTCAAACTGTCACCAAATTTCTTGTTAAAAACTCAGTTCCATCTCAATCGGAACAACTAAGATTGAACTGGTCAGAACCGATGTCAGCAACTAGAACGTACCATGTACGCCGGTGTCTGTTTTATCAGAAGCATTGAAATATATTTCTCTAGAGACTTATGTCGCTTTACGTTCATTCCCACATTTCAATTGATTTTTTTCTCTTGAGTTGCGTTCTAAATTTGTAATGACTAATGGGATTTAGTTAATATGAAATTGACGGTTAAATTCCCACATTTCGGCAGAGGGTTAACTGGATGCGTTTTGCATTATTTTGTAAATGTTACTGTAATTGCACTACTCGCTTTCTATCATTATTTCTGGGGGCAAGCACATAATTAAAATATTTAAAATATTCAATATCTGTTGTAAAATTGAAACAGAAAACCACATTCTAAACTCATTAATACTATAAATGAAATGTACACATAATTCATCAAAGATAAATGAAATGTACACATAATTCATCAAAGATAAACTCCATGAACTTTAAAGAATTCAAATTATATTGAGTAAATATCCTACATGATTTAATGCTTTTATATTGTTGGCGAGAAGTCATTAGTTATTTCGAGAGTATTTGGGTTTAAATAAAACCTGGAAGAGGTTAAAATTGTCTAGGTTCAGATGACGTATTCTCTTGGTAATGTTAATGCTCTACAGAACAATAGAGAAGTAATCAAATGAATTAATTTGAATAATTTAAGAAGAGAGATATTTATAATTTTACATAAACATACGAAATGTATCCGTATATTGAAAACATAAATTGTTAACAATTATGAATGATCTTTTTTTCAAACTCATCACATCAGTAAGCACGTTCTTATCTCCATTGCATAATGAACGACCGTTATAATCACACACACCATTAAAATAATTTATGACTACAATCTGTTAGAATTCAAATTATAGTAATATTAACACGCGACATCTCTCATTTGAAACAAGACCAATTGTGCAGGACGATGAGAGGAATAAAAAATAACACATACCGCGTAAAAAGATTAGTGCGGGTACTTCATT
Organism: Gryllus bimaculatus; assembly: GCA_017312745.1. Classification (NCBI taxonomy): domain Eukaryota; kingdom Metazoa; phylum Arthropoda; class Insecta; order Orthoptera; family Gryllidae; genus Gryllus; species Gryllus bimaculatus. Next base: position 1,378,044 of record BOPP01000190.1, on the reverse strand, counting down.
TGTCTATCTACCCAATCGGCAAATACAATCCATACTGGCAACGCTCTTCTTCAGTTTTTAGTTCACGTCTTACTCGATACATCCGCCCATATTAGTACGCTTTCACTACACTGCACCTGCTTCTCCTGGTGTTTGACCCACACTTCCCCAAGACACTACACGATGCACCGAGTCCTTAAAAATTGATGCCAGTTGGTAGCAGGTTGCGAATCCATAAGAAACGAGTTCTAACGCAGGAAACATCGGCGTTGACAATATTTTCAAAGTTTAACATTAAACTAGGGAATATTACTACTAGTAATACATTTGATCTCCTATCTCATGGTAGCAACACAAAAATTTTTAAATTCACTTTCTCGCTTGTAGATATTAGTTATTAATATCAACTAGACGCTGACTGTTGTTCGTTATGACGCTGATTTGTGAGTCAACAAAAAAACAGCATTGTGAGAAAGAATATTTGTCAACGATGTGTGCATTTTACCAATATGAGTATTTGCCTTCAAGTACATCGGTTCACAGATATCAGAAATATGTTTTGATGTACTCTAATATACCGAAATAAAATGATAGGGTAAATGAAAATGAATCTGCAGTAAACACATTGTTATGGACACATTGAATTTCGACACTATGTAATACAATATTAGTGCTTTGAGATTTCGTATTAATTCAATTGACCGTTATGTTATTAGATTATAAGATTTCTGAGTCAGGATCGTGTTTGAATATTTTAAATTTTCTTATAATATAATGAAGTTGAGTAGAACGTTGATTTAATTCCTTTTTTTTGTACACTCTCAAATAAAAATACCCAATTTTGATTTATTTCATTGAAGATGCATCACACTTCTGGTTCTCTTTTCCATGTGTTAGCCATATATCCGAAAAAGTTGCGATTCCTAGTCCGCTGGTCCGCTCCTGCTCCCATATCACATTCTTTTTACGTCTTCTTGGAATTTCCGCTGCTTTCAGGATGGTCAATTATTGGCTTCTTTGTGTATTTGGGTAAACACAGCATTTAACTTGTTTCAACTATTGCTATCTCCTATCGGCAATGCCACTCTGTAGTGCTTTCCCCTTTTTAAACACCAATTTATAACTTTTTAAAAGCTTTTAAATTTTTAAAATTAAAAGTAAAGAAAAGTTATTTTGTCAGGAGTTGTATAAATTATGCAATATATAAAACACAATAAAGTAGTAGAAATCTGGAACACTAGTAAAATGTAGCAGAGCAGGAAAGCAAAGAAGTTATAGACTTTGGATTCGAAGAAATGTTCAACATTCTTAACACGCTTCAGAACACTACAGAGGAATGGGACATAAAATACAACTGTAACGTAGACGCAATACATCACAAAGTTGCGTCTGAAAGACTTTAGAATATTTATTAAGCTTATTCACATTTTGTTATAGAATACTATGTAAATATATTGATGTGATTCTCTAACTTTTACCTGCTCCTTGACTCCTTTATTTTAATGAGTGTTCTTACGTCTCAACATTCAACACAAGCATTGCACATTTTCTGCAAAGGTACCTTTCCAAGCGCAGCCTCCGCGTTCCGTGCCATCCCCAAACGCCAGGCGGACAGCGCGGTGCGACATCGTGCCTGCGCCCCCCCCCACTCCTCCCTGGGGCGACGGACGTAACTTCCAAGCGCGATAAGGACTCGCCCGCGCGCCGCCCGCCCACGCCCACTCCAGGGCCGGCCTCGCAGCCCCGTCCCGGCGAGCGACCGCTTCCACCGTCATTTGCCCAACTAGCTTCTCGCCAGCTTGCCCGTTTGCTTGCTTCACCGCTCGCCTTCACTTCTCGCTCGACTACTCGCCATCTACAAGCCCGAATACTTGCACCAGTGCGTGCCTCACTACTTGCTGCACTTCTTTCCCCATTACTTGCCTCATGACTGGTCAGTTTCCACACTAATTGTCCTACAATGTTCCACTTGCCTGTCTCTCCATCCGTCCATCCTTTCGTTGCTGTCCGTCAGTTCCTCAGCCGGTCTGTCAGTCCAGTCCGTCAGTCACTCGCTTCTTCAGTCCATTCCCTCCATACGCCCGCCCGTCCGGCCGCCGGCGTCCGCGGGAATGCGGAGGGGGGGGGGCGGGCGAGCGTACGTTGACGAAAGGAAACGCGATAATGACCACGCCGCCCCCGCTTCGCCGCCTCCCTCGCCACCGCCCCCGGCGGCGTCTCCGCTACTTCCATGAACGCGCGCTGACATCACGACGCCGGGACGGCGAGAAGAGGTTTAAAACCCATCCGATGGGCATTAAAAGCAGGACGCTTCCGAGGCCGCCCTACGTCGTAGAAGGCTTTCGGCGATGTGTTCCATTCAAATACTTTTAAAGTAGTGTATACGTTATTTACTTCGCTGTCAGGGTGATGCCGCGTCCATGGCGAAGGTGCCGACGTTTCGGTCGCCATTCTGCGACCTTCCTCAGGGCGTAATGCGTGAAGAAGGTCGCAGAATGGCGACCGAAACGTCGGCACCTTCGCCATGGACGCGGCGTCACCCGGAGCCAAGTAAATACTGACTTCGGCCGCGTAAGCCTACGCTCTCTCTAGTGTATACGTTTCTTTTTCTTTCTTTAGTGGCCTTTTTTGGCTTGCGAAATCTCATGTGAAGTGAATGAGAACAGTGGTAAGGCGTAGTATGGTAAGAATTGATATGGCGTGGTGTGGTGTAGATTGATGAGTTAAATGCAGAAACCTACAAATCCACAAACATTTAACACTGAAGGAATTGATCTCTGATAATAAGAATTAACTAATAGAAGCAGCTGAGCTCCATTCCTTCAATTTTTACAATTCATCCAACCAATGTTTTACTTTGTGCTTTCCTTTCAAACAGAAATTTACTTAACGTATTATAGTTTCTACATTCATATATGCAAACATGACTAATGGTGTATGTTATTGAACAGAATTATGAACAACTAATGTTCATTAAATGTAGAAATACATTTCTGGCTTTTGTCTTACAGCCTCGCTGTTCAAAATTTAAGAAAACGTTTCATCTTTCGAAGCATTTGTTCAGCCATATTGATTATTAGGGTTTCTACCTCCTGGTATCTCCCCAGCAGGGGGAAACTTCGAGCTCCGGAATGGGGTGCGGAAAGATACTGCATTAGAGAGAGATAAAGAGAGAGAAAGAGAGAGAAAGAGAGAGAGAGAGAAAGAGAGAGAAAGAGAAAGAGAGAGAAAGAGAGAGAAAGAGAAAGAGAGAGAAAGAGAAAGAGAGCGAAAGGAAAGAGGAGAAATGAGATAAGAGAGAGAAGAAGAAGAGGAGAGAAGAGAGAGAGAAAGAGAAAGAGAGAGAGCAAAGAGGAAAGAGAGAGAAAAGAGAAAGAGAGCGAAAGAGAGAGAGAAAGAGAAAGAGAGGAGAAAGAGAGAAAGAGAGAAAAGAGAGAAGAGAGAGAAAGAGAGAAGACGAGAGAGAGTAGAGAAGAGAGAGAGAGCAGAGAGAAGCGAGAGAGAGAGAGAGAAGAAAGAGAGAGAGAAGAGAGGAGAGAGCGAGAAAGAAGAGACGAGAGAAAGAAAGAGAGGAAGCAGAAGAAAAGGAGAGAAGAGAAGAGGAGAGAAAGAGAAGAGAGAAAGAGAAGAAAGAAAGAAGAAAGAGAAAGAGAGAGAGAAAAGAGTAAGAGAGAGAGAGAGAAGAGAGGAAGAGAAGAGAGAGAAGAGAGAAAGAGGAGAGAAGGAGAAAGAGAGAGAGAGAGAAGGAGAAAGAGAGAGAGAGAGAAGGAGAAAGAGAGAGAGAGAAGGAGAAAGAGAGAGAGAGAGAGAGAGAGAGAGAGAGAATTGCCCTCCAGATAGAGGCTGAATTAAACTTAGCTCTCTCGCTAATATCCAAAAACGCCACGGCTGAGCCTCGAACTCTTAAACCTCCCGGCCACAGAAGGAAAAGTGGCAACGCCTTACGTCTTTTCGAACGTATTGTTAATGAGCCGTCTAAGCCGTTTCAAGTGCATACAAAATATTTAAATATATATTACACAATAAAAATATTATAAAACCGTCAAATAAAATGAACAAAATAAATATTGTTAATGTTGACATACATATTATTAGAATTTGAGAGTGTGAATGGAATTGAGTGTATAAATATGGAAAAGAAACACCACAGTGATCGTGTATCTTAGTCAATAGAATGGTTGTTCATTTCCTTGATTACAATGCTAAAACTGATATTGCAATAAACATGTCTTTGTGCCTTATGACGAGTACACATAGATGCGCAAAAACGATTGGTATTTGTTGAGAAACTACTACATTGCAACTAACTACAAAGAATCGCTCTTACGAAATCGAAGGTTACATAAAAATATGACACATTCCAAAAAATATGGTTGATTTTTTGCAATGCGGCGTCGATATTACGCAAATGCTCCGCATATTTTTGCTCAGAAAAAATGCGTTAAAATATATTATTGCCTATTCCACACAAATACATTTTTAATACACTAGAACCCTGTGAATCCGTACTTCGCAAATCCGAAATTTTGGATAATCCGACCAGTTTCGGGAAGGAGGAAAAATAAACAGAATAAATAAAAAATTATAGTGTAAAGAAAGGACTTTGTAACTACTGTAGAACTGAACGGCACATTATTGAAACAAGATGTCGAAATGAATCGTTTTTTGCAATGATAACTGCGGTGTACATCAGACGAATAATACACTATGTATTTTCACGTTGAGGAACTTGCAAATTCAGCAATCTCCTTTTCCCGTAAGGAACTGAATCTACTTGATGATGCGATGAGATGAAACGATCGCTATGCTACGTTGCCATTTTCTCACATCGCGCTCTACGCCGCATTGTCAAGTAATCCTATAGGTGCATTTGTTTATGTACTGTACATTTTTCCGATAATCCGAAAATTACGAATCCAAACAGACTATACTCTCAGTTAGTTCGCAATACCGAGGTTCTACTGTACATTCAAAAAATGAATGCAAAGGGCGAACCTTGCTCACAGCTACACCAGTTTTCGTGTTCGGGTGACATGGACTATAGCCAAGAAGGCTTTCGTCTATTATGCCTATTGTGGCCTCCATTTGCTGGATGTCAATGGGAAAAGGGTGTGACCTACGATTCCTTTCGGAATCTTTATTACGTATTTCCAACGTACTTGTTATATACTTGTATTGTTGTATACTTTTTATTACATATATACTTGTTACTGATACAAATTACTGTACTACATTATTGCAGAACTAGTGAATAATTTATTGAAGTGTTACACAAAAGTAGTTTTTCTGGTTCTTGGGCAGTGTAAGGTTTGGAAAATCATTTTGTGTGATTTTCATGAGTGAAACATGTTGTGCAATGTTACTGCTGGAGACCACCAGTGAAAAACTAAACTTGCCTATAAGTGATTGACATTTATTTTGCTTTGCATTTTTTATATTTATTATAATCGCTGTACAAGCAAGATGTCCTCGCAGCTTTGACCGCAATCAAAATGCTGATAAAACCATTATTTTCATTTTCCACCATTATTTTCCATTGCACTGCTGTCTAGTTTAGGCCTCAACCAACATCCACATAATTGCTGAACTCTACGTCTCTTTATGCTTTAAGTGGGTTGAGATATATAGTTATGGAACTGTATTAACCTCAAAAAGGTCTTTGCCTATGGCTCTAAGGTTCTAAGTTAAAGAATAAACTCTGGCATACTCCACGTGATTCAATATTAGTGCAAAAAGTGTCATGAGAATAAGTGTGAAGGAATTTGCTACCGAATTGAAACAAAATTTATAACTGGCTTTACATTCCTTGTATTGACAAAGATTCAGTCGTGATCAATAATATATTATTGAAAATTATTAATTCACAATCCACATTCCATTAATAATGTCACCGGATCGACAAGACCCCTCAGCTCCTTTTTTATTTCTCGGCTGATACAACAGTTATTTTTTCGCGACAGCTTCATGACGATAGGAAGACCAATTCAAATCGTAAATTGTAGTGCTTAGCACTAGACTTTGCTATCAAATGAGTGTCAGAGATCAGTTTCATTTGCAGCACTTTTTTTCTTGCATTAAATTCCAAAAGACAATTTTCATTTATATTCATGAGTTTTTGACAGGAAAACATTTCATTGATATGCCAAAATTCTTCTAATTTTAAATCAGAGAAGAAACAAGAAATCTTCGTAATACACCGCAGTTGAAAGCAGCGTTTCCTGAGTCATTCGAAATGTTTGGTGCCTATTTCCCTACATCAAACAATTGAACGCAACGTTTGATCATTTATATCAGGAAAAACTAATACTTGCCACAGAAATAAATACAATCACTTTCATGCTTGCCTGAGATTGCCGGCGTTTTACTTTTCCCGCTACGCAATTCCTAAAACTCAGTGTTAATTTTGAGGTGCGAAATAAAGAATAAACAACACACTAACATTTATCATCACTAATCATTAGTGGGAAAATTACCTCACTGAACGGACTTCAGAAAGTCGGAATAATTTTGCAAATGATATTTCTTCCTCGTTCTTATCTTACCTTAACTTTCGAAAATTTGTAAAGAAATACGAGAGAAAATTTTCAGGCAGACAGGTCCTTTTCAGTTCTTCTGTCGGCACCTTGTCTACAGAAGAAGCCTAAGAAGAGAAGGATAAACGAAAGCGTGTGTTCTCGCAGGCAGAATCAGTATCTACTTGGCCCTCTGGGAGACATGCTAGCGACCTTCTACAGAGCAAACGCAAATCGCCCTAAGGAAGGTCGCAGCATGAAGCCTAAAACGTTGCCATCTGTGCCTAGGACACGTCGTCTCCCGGACAGCTAAGATGATGAGAATAAACGAGTTTTAATGTTCTTCTATACACTTGTGTTTTCAAATATTACATTCGATAATGGGAATTTATTGAAAGAAGGTTAATTAAACGTGTTGCTAAAAGCTACATTTTATTAAAATAGTTTTATAGTAAACGCCACATATTTGTTCAGGTTTCTCATTTTATAATTTTAGTAAAGTTGGTTTGAGGGGAAACAATATTTAGAAAAAAAAAGAAATAATCAGAAGTCTTAAATGAAAATAATACTAATTTAAGAATATTTTATAAATGCTCTCTAGAGATATAATATAAATGATACGTGTCGAAGCACATAGAAAACGTTCATCAGAAAATGTTACTTCTGCATAGAACAATAAGTGAAATAGCCTAAAAATTTCATAAGGGACAGAGTGACTTCTAATATTGGAGGTAGGTCATTGGGAAGGAATCCTCCTGAGACCAAGATTTTGTAGATTTTTGTTTTCCTGGAACAAAAGACGCACCAAAACCTTGGATTGTTATTGACAAAATGTAAATTCATTTCCTGCCTTGGTCTAAGGTGAAGTAAAGTTCGATGCTGAATGGCCGATGTTCGATGTGATTGCCACTACAAAATGAATTATTGCGTACTTCAGTAGCAGATATCTGTACGGGTTGCTACCAGTTGGTAGTTTTAATTTACGCAATTCCAATTCAGTGTTGACAAGTTTCATTGAATCAATGAAAACTGCATTAATTAAGTCTTATTATGTTACACTTCTCATTCGCGACTGTTTGACTATCGGTGAAAGTCATCCAGATGTGCCAATAAACCCCAATTACGCGGTTGTTTGGCATTTTGTTGGTACTTTTATTCACTATTCAACTAATTATGGTTAAAAAGTGAGGATGAGTTACGCAGATTGTACTGTCTCCCATACGTCGCATTCAGTTACTAGTGTTCTCTGACAAAATATATCAAATCTAATACCCTCGTGTGATTGTTTCTTGTTTCATGCCAAAGAGAACATAAACTCGCGACTGACGAGAAAGACAAAGCTGCGAGTTTAAGCTACAATAAAAAGAAAAAATATGTATTGAAAAACTTAATGGATGATGACTCTTTAGGAAGCTAAACATCACCGGTTGATAAGAAGAGATTAGAGATATTTTCATACCCACTAAGTACACGTCATCCTCATCGTCAAGGATGCCCTAGGAGACGAGCTCTTTCCTAAGAAGGGTTCCACGCCGTTTCAATCAACAAGACACGAAATTTACCTTATTGCGGCTACTACACGAAATGTATAGCTGCTTCATACACTATGCGAGGAATAGTAACCGGATACGTCCAAAATGGTGTTATGGTGAGGTCGATTTTTCATGGAGGGACTTGCACAACTTTTTGTTTTGTGTGGCAGGTTGATGTTTGAAACACTTTCTTGCTTCCCACTGTTGAAGAGCAATTCGTGGATGGCGATTGCATCTTTTAACACGATCGAACACTTGCTCATACTGCACGGCTTGTGGCGGAGTAGTTATTTGACAATAACATCCCTGTAATGAACTGGCCTCCACAGAGCCCTGACTTGAATCCTATCGAACATCTTTGTGATGTTTTGGAACACCGAATTCGAGCCAGACAAAACCGATCTACATTGATACCTCTACTCAGTGCAGCACTTCTTGAAGAATAGGCTACCATTCCTCAAGAAACCTTCCAGCACCGGATTAAAATTATGCCTGCGAGAGTGGAAGCTGTCATGAGGGCTAAGTGTGGACCAAGATCCTATTGAATTCCAGCTTTACGTGGAGGGCGCCACGAAGGTAAGTCATTTTCAGCCACGCATCAGGATATTTTTGATCACATAGTGTATGTGCCACCCGCTCTGTAGTTTCACGAGCGGCAAAAAAAAAACACTCAGAGCAAGCCCCTTGCGTTGCCGTGCACAGGACCAAAACACGGACCGAGAGCGCAGCATCCAACTACAGATACTAGAAAAAAGATGTGCTTTTTTACGATGTACAGGTTTTTTTATGGAAAATGTCAGGAATGACAAGAAAATTTATTTTGTCACAATAGTAGGTATCGTCACCACTAATGGACGTTGTGGAAGTATTGACCACTTCAAGCACAAAATCAGAAAAATAAGAATTGAAGGCCTCCCGTTGTTTTCAAACTTGGTTAACGTGGATATTTCACTTTCTAATGGTGAGAAGTAGAACGAAGGCAATTTATTTATTTTCCCTTCTTTGAAGTTTAAAGAAATCTGAACACTTAATAATATTTTACTTGTAATAATTTAACATTAAGAGCATTTTTTGTGTGTTTTTGGTCTCAGTCTCGTTCAGGAGATAAAATATCGTTTGACCATATCTGAATCAAGAACGTGACTACCACCAAAATCATGCAATATTTAAGTCGCGAAGGACACCTGCCACTACGGCTTATGCAAGTTATGTGGAACCCAAGTGTCAACCAAACCCGGTCTCACGTACTAAATAACACATTTTATTTACGTATTAGTCACAACAGATAATCTCAAACGAAAATTTGCGTGTTCCCTAGTTTGGAGGAAGATACAGGGAGAAATATCATCGGAGGAGACCTTGTAGAATATTATTTGCTAACAATAAATAAAGTTCACAATGCTTGAATAATTAATTGATTTATGTTTTTCGTGTTTACGGATGTGTCAAATACTATGATTTTTGGACCCCTAGGTGTGGTGCATGCTTTTTATCACGCGAGTAGGCGGTCTCCCACAGGATGGTGAGATCTGGCACTGACGGAGCCGAGTCAAACCGTGAAATCCTGATTGGTGGCCTGGTATTGATCGGAGAAACATTGGAAAACTAACGATCAGAGCAACTGGGAACATTTGACAGATCAGAGCAAACGTGATTGCTTCTTCAACCAAGCGGCTTAACTCGGTCTAGCCATGTGGCTACTGTTAAAATTCTAACCACAGTCGGGGCTCGAACACTAGAACGCGCCGGCCAGTGACTTTACAATGACACTTGATGAAGCCCAGAACCCCTTCAGTCGGTGTATGTTTCAAGTGAGGCCAAGTGCTAGTGTGAAGGTCCAGCACTCAGATGTTGCGACGACCCACGATCTAGTCGTCAGAACGCTCATATTTTCATTCTGGGTACCTGAGTATTAATGTTGACCTTAAATGAAGGACAAAGTGAGATAACGGTAGATTTTCTCAGGGTTCTTCCGTTTCCCCTGCATAGCATTCCATAATTTATACGACATCATTCATATCCAACAGTTCACCTTAGGTGTGAACTAAACGGTTCGTGTTCTGAAGATAGATCTGTTTCACGCTAAGAATGGTAAATTAAAAAAACCTGTCTCACAAAATCTAAAAATTGGAGTAAAGGCTGAGTCTATAATAAACAAGAGCATCATAACGAATAATTCTCACAAAAGTGTGAACCAAACTAATAAAATTATTCATATTTACATATAAAAAGAGGAAAAAAATAATATTACCACAAACATCTGAAATACAGAAAAACAATTCTCATAGCAGTACAAAACAAATGTCAAAGTATTTTCAATATTTGCGTAAATGAAATGTAATTATAAGTACCATATTTCAAGAAAATGTTTCTAAGGCGACTAGCTACAATGGGTGAAAATTCTTTCTCGCATGAAAACGGTCTATGGTGTAGGCATTTATTTTTAGCGTACGACAATTGATGTGGAAAGCAACTATTTGAATGTTACAAACGTCATGAAACTTGCAATTCTAAACGTGTAAACTGCCACATACTCCTCCCTTGGTTTGGTGAATGAAATGTTAGTATTGTACGGGAATTGTCACAAAATGGTGGAAATAAAACTCTCCAAGGCTTCGAGAGATCATTGTTTTGGAGCTATGAATATAAATGGCTAAGAAAGATCTTTGCAAAATAGGAAAGGCTACAATCATAATGCTGATAAACACTTTTCCCTCATAAATGTAATGATCGTTTATTCACTAATTAATTTTATGAAATGACTAAATTTATCTCCAAACCCTTATTTATGTTTCACCAAGATGCCATGTTTCTGACGGCATTTTATTTGAACTTAAACCATCCGAGAACTATCCTAAACTGAAGTTGTTTTGTCGCAGTGAGTCATATTGTCGAGAACGCGACTACAGAAGACCTTCACAGATAATTGGGAAGGTCACACTCGTGTGAACGATGTTTTTTAACCAAGTGCAGGAACATGGCGGTTGCTGTGCCGACATGTTTTATCTGCAGGTGCAGCGTGTACCCTGATACTCCTTGCCTTTCTGTAGATTAAGAGCTATGAGGTTTGTCGTATCGCCGTGCGTCATGCTAATGTTGGAATACCAACGACGACTTTCCGTGTTGTATTGGTTTTCAAAACTCACAACCAGGAAGTGATAGTAACATACACACACTATCAAGTATAAAATTACATACAAACATCTCTTAAGTCGTATGTTTCAAACTATTAAAGTGAAATTGAAGAAGTTAGTTTGAGATCGAAATCTCGTGGGCAACAATTAATTCAAATCAGACATTATAAACAATGTTTATCCAGAGTAGATAATGAAATCTAAAATGTATTTCATTTATTGACGTATATAAGGTCAACGTCCAGTTACTCTGAGGTATCAAACAAATATTAATAAAAGGCGGAATTATTGAAATTAGTTTTATTACATAGTTTCATTAATTTTATTTTAATATTTGTTTCAACTTTCACTGAGCATCATTAACGTCAACAAAACTTAATCGTCATTTTGTAATAATAGTATTGTAAGTAAGAATAGTAAACAAAAATGTGTACTAAATATTTATATATATTTTAGAAGAATAAACACTGCAAACATTTGTCTTTAATGATCCGCAAATTATTAAACAATATTTATGTTTTTATATTCTTTGGCACAACAGCTCCGTAAGGCCTACCAGCAGCGAAATAATATTTATACAAAATATAATGCTTAATGTGCAATATAAACAAATTATAAATAAAAAATCAAACTTTCGTCAACACGGTTGTTAATGGACTATGAACGATGCTTCTCACTAAAGAATCAATTAATACACTATTTAGCCGGTCACATAATTCTCCCTCATGAATTCACCCAATGTGTAAAAAATTTATATAATTGAAACAATACTTTCAAAATTGACGTTTTATGCACGTTAGGAAATGATTGTTTCATATTTTTACACATCTTTTGGCAAGTTTTGTCCTTAAGAAATTACGTTTCAAACTCGAACAAGAGTTTGGGAATGAGAATAATATGAGTGGTGAACAAAGTTGGCTCAAAATTGATGGACGAATGCCGAAGTTTGTTCTGTCAGTATTTGATATCCTTTACTACGAACGTAGTTATTGGTGCCTGCTAAACAACATTAGGTACCTCATTTCAATTTCCACATTTTATAATGTTCAAATGAAGAAAATTAGACGAGAAAACTATTCGAAGAACATTATTAAGAAGTATTCACATTGCGCTATTTAAACAAATATGGTGTTTATTTCACTCGTCAATTAGTCTATTAGCTAACATCTCCCGCCTTGTGAACGTTCCCTCTCTAGAAAATATTGCCATTGCGCACCCTGCAGCAAAGCAGATCAAGGGTTGCTTCCGCAATTAAAATCGATAAGTGATCATCGCAAGGCCATACCGGAGGGCGAAGATGCCACACGCGACGGTAGGGGTGAGGGGGCGTCCAGGGCAGGATTAGTAACAGAAGGGGCCCGAAGCACCGCCAAATTACGAGCGCCACTAATGACATTCAAATATTGACTAAAAGTGCCAAAAAATATAACAGAAGTAAACATTATCTTTGCCGTTTACAAATTGAATATTCACGTAATAAAAACACGTGAAAAATCTAAATTTCAATGTAACTATATTGTATTCCTATACATGTATATTAAGCAAATTATTTTTTAATGTGATAAATATAATTCTTCGTATCGTCAATATGATGATTTAAAATTATTTTATACATTCATGACCCAATATAAACTTTTTGTTAAGAATACATTGGAATCCTCTTCCCAGAGGAGACCGTAAGCACGTCCTTAATGTGCTCATACATTAATCCACTCCTGAGCTCGTCGGACACTGCAACACCAAACGTCGCCCAACGACACCCAACGACACCCAGCGACACCCAGCGACACCCTACGCCACCCTACAACACCCTGCGTCACCCAGCGTCGCCCAGCGTCGCCCAGCGCGCCCAGCGTCGCCCAGCATCACACAGCATCTCCCAGCGATGTCTGGTGTCGCCCAGCATCGCCCAGCATTGCTCGGCATCGCCACCATCGCCCAACGTCGCCCAGCGACGTCTAGCGTCGCCCTGCATCGCCCGTGCAGCCGGCGACCGGGCGCCCCCGCCCATGACTTACCTTCAGAACGCGGCGCTCCTCCGACTGCAGCGTCGACTCCGGAACCCGCGTCGACGCCGCTTCTACAACGTTTGTACTCTTCAGTGCAACAGAAAACCTCCCCTCTGCGCCTACGCTGCAGCTAGAGAGAGATGGAGGTCAACTACGTACTCGCTATTCAGGAATTCACTCGCACGGATAAGCCGTACGCTGAAGAGCGGTGGTGCACTAACACAGTGACATGCTCGTTACTCAGGTCATACACAGTGATGGGGGACTTGTATTCTAACACGGAGCACATTTTAAGCTAGTTTTCAGTAAGCACAAAACATGTAAGTTCACACGCACGGGTTTTGCTTTTATTTTTGATTTTTTTGAGGCGATGACGCGACCGAAGGGCGAGTGGTGACACAGGGGGCGCTGCGGGTGGTCGCAGTCTTCGGGCGACGCGCAGAATCCAGAGGCGGAAGCGGTGGGTATCGTCGAGAGGGCAGACCCTGACGATTGTGTTATTGTCGATAAGAAGTTCGGCTTGGTCTGCTACGACACCAATTACTTCCACAAGTTCACCTGTTAAGTTTCCCGCCAAAAGACGTAGTTTCAGATATAGTTCATTTCGGTGTAGGACCAGAATTCACTTTTCTGCAAGGGATTTGTAGTTTTCGTAAGAGGTATTTGTAATTTCAGACACCTAGTTTCTGCAACTTTGTTTCCGTAACACCAAATTAAAAAAAACACATATAATATTTTTTTTCGCTGGTCGCAAAAATAATCCACGTCAAACACCACGCTTCAACTAATCTGTGAAGAACGCTAAACTTCTACGAATACCGTTAAAACCACATGTAACATTCAATAAGTAGAAGCTTCACCAACACTGAATTGACACCAAGAATGCGACATGCTAGCTCGGGCGCCGGGTCGACCTCCGAGTCGTTTTGCAATTTTTTTGGGGGGGAGGGTGGCAGCAGCGGGCGCCGGCGCGCACGGCGGCGGTGGCGGAGCGAGGGAGTTGAAATTGGCGGGCGGCGGCGGAGGCGGCGGCGGCGGCGGTGGGGAGAGGCGGCAGCGGCGCGGAGCTGCGGCCCGGCCGTCGAGCCGCCTGAGCTGCAGCTGCTGCCTGCCTGTGAAGCCAGCCAGCTACTGGCGCGGCGCGGGGTCCTGCGCGCGAACGCGACGCCGCACGACGCCGACGCCCCCACCTCGCCACGCCCCCCGCCGCCGCGGCCGCCGCGCTAGCTCCGTGCCGCGACGAGCGCCAGCTGCCGGTGCGTGCGGTGGCGCGCGGCCTTGCCGACCCCGGCCCCCGCCCCCGCCCCGCCCGCCTAGACCGCACGGCCCCCGGCGCGGCCGCCCCGGGCCTGCCACCGCCAGACGCGGCCACCATTACGCCGCCATAGCGCATTTTGCTCGCAAGCCTTTCACTGCATAAATAAATATGATTGAATAAATAATTAATATTAATAATAATAATAATAATAATAAGAATAATAATAATAATAATAATAATATTAATAGTAATAGTAATAATTTATAAATAGGCTCTCCGATGGTCGAGATCGCTAAGGCAGTAGTGCCGTAGCGATCTTGGACCTGAAAATCCCGGGTTCGTGTGCCGTCTCGAGCGTGGTTATGTTGTAAGAGTATCTGTATGTTTGCGTGTCTGTGTCTATTTCATCATTCATCATCGTCATCGTAATTTCATCCCATCAGCCAGGTTAACAATCCTCTGTGATAAAAGTGGAATGTGCATTCAAATACTGATCATCCTATATTCAAAACTTGCCATCCAATCACCTCATTAATCGTAATAATTCAAGGCACAACAACCTTGTCTTATCAAGGGATACAGTCGTAAACATTTGATATCATAATTACACACGTTCATCTCTCCGTAGCCTCCGAAGATAATGTGTTGCGTGGTAAAATATGGTTGATACGCAAATAATAACAAAAACAATAATAATAAATAAATATAGTAATTTTTAAAATAAAAAGACTCGAATCAGTGTCAATATCAATCGCAAAACAATATAGACCTACTCTTAGCCTACCTCGGAAGTAAAGGGCGCAATACTATCTCATCTTACACCTAATTTGCTCTACAGCATTTTAGGTCTGAGAGACAAGAGAGGTGCTTGGCGTTAAGGGACCTAACCTTGAGTCCTCGGAAGGTACTATTTGTTTGGGACAATTGTTTCGGGTGAATGTTGAAATGGACACTCGACCTAGATTCCTTTCGGACTTCGAATATGATCTACCACGCAGATGAAATGGATACCTGAGGATGAGTCGAAAACCTAACCCAAACGTTGGTTATGTAAAGGATATGTGTGTGTGTGTGTGTGTGATCGTTTATTGTACGTGAATGACTTTTTAGAAACATAGGACTGACGTATTATGTATGAAATGTAATGAAAACAGTCAGAATAATATAAATAAATATTAGAACAAAATAGCATTTTTTGATAACAAAAACACAATCTTCTTTAAAAGAGAAACACTCACATTTTACATAAATAACGTGGCTTGAAATGCCGGCACTCTGTAGACTGGCACACTCTTAGAACACAATGCGGGGCGGAGATTATACTGGTAATTAGACTGGTAACAAGACGTCAACACGGTGACGTCATAACATGCATTTATGCACGTATGATATAAGTTTTGCTCTCTGTGCACGAGACACAGTGTTGTTCAACAAAAACTGCAGTTGGCGCAGGGCAGAAATTTTTAGTTCATATCTCGGTAAGAAGGCATAGTTTGTACCTTATTATGCAAACTACAAAATTAATTTAATTCGGTTACCCGGCGTTTAACTGACTACTAAAATAGAAAGTAGTAATACGAACAATAGTGCTGATGGTAAAAGGGACTAAAATAGGACTTCTATTTGCATTGCGGCAATGAAATTTTATACAGAATACGTCAAGATACCGCGTAGAGTACTTTTATTTTAATTCAGATACACTTTAAATTACGTGAACAGTATTTTGGATGCCAAAACTGTGTACCATAAAGCGTATGTACTATAAAACTTCACGTGATACGAGGATAACCGAGGGCCACGGAAAACACATTGATTCAGGTTTTGGCTGCATTTTGCTGAGCTCGGAATGCATAAGTCATGTTATGAAGGAGGAGACTGGTTGTCCAATCGAATTAACGAGTTTGAGAGATTCCAGAACACTCTCTTTGGTAGCCATGGTTGATTGGCTGAAGCTCGGCAAGACCATGGGGATGGGTGTCGCTGAATTTCTCGTGACCCGAACACATGCAGGGTCAATGATGTGACCTGCCATTCTGTTTAAATTCAGGGGAACAGAAAAGTGCTTGACCGTCCGTCTTTTCGTCTGTCCTTTTGTCTGTGAAGAACGCTAGTGGCTAAACCGTTCAGTCCATTTTCTCTAAAATTGATATCTCTCAATCGCTCCACACCTTAATCATTTAATATTTTTATTTTGGGGGGTACTTTACATAAAACAGCTAGGGACATTTTCAAAATTTTCAAAAAATTTTGCCATCTAATTTGATTAAATTTTATTGTTTAATAGTCTGAAGAACGATTTGTGCAGGTCTTATTTTAGTCGAAATATACATCCCATATATATATATATATATATATATATATATATATATATATATATATATATATATATATACCCCGCTGGAACATGAGATTTGGATATGATCTGAATGGCCAAAGGTCCTCGCTTAGGCTTCTGAATGACACACACCATGGGAGGTAGAGCGTTAATATGAGTGTGATGCCGGGAGAAGCGATGAGATGACAACGACGCAAAAGAGAAGAACGTGATCGGGTCATTGCCCGTTTTTATTGTACTACTCCGTCACGCGTCAGTCCGTCTTTGTTGGGACTCAAACCCTACGTCCGCCAATAAACGGTGAAAATAATCAAAAGTGTCCGTGTAGAAACTGCAGCAGGTGTGACGATATTACAAGCCCTGCACGCGAGTAGTATATACTCAAACAGCGCCGTCCGAACCGTACTGCGCCCACCCCGAAGGTCTCGCCCTCGGCTGCGCTCCCCTGGGACGCGCTCCACTCAATGCCTCGTGGGAGGGCAGCTGCTGACCTCCTTGACCTCTCCAAGCACGTGAATCAGGAGCTTGGTCTACGTGATAGGAATCCCTCTGTCCTTCAAAGGAATTTATTAGCAATCCATCGTGTTCAATGATTTTAAACCCCTAATGGCGTATACTTTTGTAACTAAAGTATTCATAGAAAACCGTATGACATTTCAAAAACCACACAGTTCCGTCAAAGTATGAATATCAAAACAACATAGTCGCACCGTAGTCACTTGTAGTTATTCAGATTACAAAGACTTCTCATAGAAGTTCATGAAAAATTTTCTTAAGTGAACAGTGAGATATATCTTTCAGAGGTTTGATAAAAAAACATCAAAATGTACGTAACTAGTGGTGCTATAACCGCACATACTCTCTCGCATTGCTTCTAAATTTTGTAACCTGAAGCACAATTGAAGCAGACATCTTGTAAATTACTTTAAAATTGAATGTTACTAATTAAACTTATTTATCATGCCCCCAAGTTGGATAAACATTTGTAACGTTCTTATGATCCTTTTATTTTAATTTGCCTTGCTATGCTCGTAATTTAATTGCTCTAATAACTCATAATTTGGCTAGCTGTGGTTTTTATTAATATCTTGCATGAGTTCGACATACAACATACGCCCCTTACCTGTTGCACATTGACGTGTGCTCCGTATAGCGGTTCCTGGAACTTCTGTGGAATTTACTACTTACTATATTGAAGGAAACTCAATGATATATCACCCTTTTCTTTTCAAACAACAAATAACATTTATTGTAACATTCTAATCACATGTCTTAAGATCGTTATTAATTCATGATAGTATGGACTTTAAACATTATTCAACCGTAGTACTTCGATAAAGTTCGTAAGCTTACGGAATGCCTTCTCGGTTGATAAGATGACGCCGTCTTCTCCAAAAGGGGATGTCCTGGGTCCTCCGGTGGTGTAATTTATAAGCATACTGTTGGAATTAACTTTGAATATTACCCGACTGTTGCTGAGTATACATTCTGGTATTTGGAAAATCCCTACATTTGCTCTCGTGGATGTGTGACTCTGTACAGAAGTCACGATTCATGGAACATCTGTGGAATTTAGTTCTTACTGAATTGCTGACAATTCAATGAAATATCAAACCTTTCCTTTTGAAATAACAATTAACATTTATTGTAAAATTCTAATAACATGTTTGGAGCTCGTTATTGATTAATGGTTCTATGGCCTTTGGACATTGTTGAACCATACGGTTTTGATGAAGTACGTACAGAATGTCTTCTTGGATTATTCGCATATTCTCGAAAAGGCGATGTTCTGGGCCCTCCTGTGGTGTAATTTGTTAGTCTAATGTCCGTGTAAACTATAAATGTTTCCCGACTATTGCTAATTATACAGTCCACTATTCGGGACTCCCTACATCTGCTTTATAATATCTTGTCTCAGCTTTATCTCACTAGAATTCAGGTGAAACCTCTATTGACAACTATTATTTACTTTAAATTAAACATTTAAAATTCCCACTAAGAAACTATCTTTGTTTAAAGAAATTAACACGAGTTCTAAATATCTAAAATTCAAAATTCCTACATGATAACATATGTAACTACCATGAAAAGAAATGCAAATATTTATTCATTTAAATATAGGTGTTGTGGTGCGTTATCGTTGGCATTTTTCATGAAATAATTATAAACGTTGTCATTACCAACAATATTATTTACTATAAGAGCATCATCATCATCAGCCATCATCATCAAGTGTCTGCTGAATAGAAGACACAAAAACGACTAGTCGTTTTTGTGGCTTCCATTCAGCAGACAACTGATGATGATGGCTAAGTCATCGAAAGCTGCTATTATAGTAAATACTATTGTTGGCAATGACAACGTTTATAATTATTTTATTTTATCTATTTGAAACCTAAATAAACTATAATACTTAGCCTACTTAATATTTAGAAATGTGTACTAAAAATATACTATTTGTGCTTAGAAATATGTATTATTTAATCAGTTTTTTTATTAAATTACTTTTATCTTGGGGTCTATTGTTCTGTTTCATAATATAAAAACAAAAATTACACATTATACTTTTTCTAATGCATATTATTATTTACAACTATTTACGTAACAATAAGAAAACAATATTTGATTCAAATTTTCAGCAATAAAACTTTTTCCTACTATCTTGTAAGAGATCTTTGTACTGACTAAAAGAGCGTACGTCGCACTAGTCATTAGTGCGTATTTAAACTTGCACAGATCTTCTGGCGTGTGGCCAATATCTAGTGTGGCGGAGTTGTCCCCTCATTGCATTGCACTAATATTACAATTTGTTTCGAATCCAGACTTTTCTTCAGAACTGAAGACCTTATTTTTTTCACTAGATCCCCTATCTATCTTTGAACAGTTTTTAAAGAGGCGACTGCTAATTGGGCAATTTCAAGGTTGTCGGAAAGTTTCAAGGAAGACTTATCTAAAGATTGAATTCTAGTACTTGCCGAAAAATGAGGTAATCTAATTTTTCAGCATTTTATCATCAAGCAAATATTTTCATATTTTTGTTGCTACAGCATCAGAATTAAATTAATACCAGTATGTATAGAATCTAGTATGCATAAAATCAACATTCAGCACTGTAGCTCATAGAATCAATCCAGGTGCTCAATCTTGTTAATCCTTTTCTGTATTAGAAATCCGTCGTCTCCTTTATCAACTTGAGAAATAATCAGTTCTGCAACTCAACACATGCACAGGACAGGTTAGTAGTGGTAATTTGGAATCATCAACATCTGCAGTGCATCTGCTGCCTTGCAAATGTGCGGTGCTGCGTTATTACGAGAAAGAACACATTATTGTGATTAAATTCATCAGGCAACAAAAATGCCATTGTATTGATAATAGTTTTGCAGTAGTTTAATGTTTGCGTTTGGGTAACACTTCACAAGTTAACAAAAGAAACTTACCCTTTTAACTCCAAAAATTTAGCCACAATGTTCGTATCCGAAACTTCTTCATATGATATTCTCAAAATGACCGGTAAACTAAAAAATAAATATTTGACCGATTTAGATGAATTTCCGGATCGTTAAAGACTTGTGCGCCTGCCTCTACACACCCGTTAACTCACACATTTAATGTATGTATATGTATGTTTACTTTAATGCGTTCCTTGTTCTGTCTTACCCCTTTCTCGCACACTTACATCCACTTCGCTGCACCACATGCTAGGAGACCGGCCAGGAGCTTAGAGCTTGATCCGGCTGGGGCGGTGCCCCGTTGGCGGGAGGTTCCTGGTTCGAGGTAACCCCGCTAGTCGACGTTAGGTCGGCGCCAGATCTCATCATCCAGCGGAGAAGATCATCGCCACTGCTCGAGCAAAAACATGCACTACCTTTACGGGATTAATGACCTAGCAGTTGATATGCCTAAAATCACTAATCAATCAAAAAATCCAAGCACCCGTTGGCCTCGCATTTCGAAGAGTGTGTGTCAGAAGGCGTGCAGTCCGTGACCTGTTTGTTAAATTACAGCTTCAGCATTTGCTTAATACTGATCAAACTTCCAATCAGATCTTCCAACCTCCCAGTCAGATGCACTGCAGCGTAATTTTCAATCTTTGAGCTAAAATTAGAAGATAGTTTTGGCCAAAAGCGGTATTTTTTCTGGCAACAAAAATATAAGACGGATTTCTTTTGAAAATTCGTTGACAAATAATTATGGCTGTCTTCGCTCTACAAGAAAAATAATAATTCTCTCACCGCGCTGCTCGTGTGTCAGAATTGATTTTTATGCGCTATCTGGGTGGGGGGGGATTGTGAGAGGTGACTGACCGCCATGTGAAAGTAATATCGAACGCTTAAAATTCCCTTTATATCGTCATTTTATATCTAGTCCATTATTGTAAATCTTGATAAAGGCCTTGGAAAACGTTCTGCGTTTTCGACACGTTAATTCTTTGCCTTTGTCTTGAACAGATGACTCATATTTCAAGCAGAAATATTTAAAAATCACCATTGATGCTCTGTTGGTATTGTCAATTAAAAATTCAATCTTTTCTTTTTATCGTTTATTTGGGTAGATGATTCAGCATTCCAAATGTGGATGTTATTTGTGTGTCATTTATTTCTCTTTTGATGAATTTCATTGGCTATTTGAGTTTAGTGTTTCTGTAATTTTTTCCCAACCACCTAATGGTTAGAGAAAGGAATCTAAAGAAAATTATTGAACTGCTTATTCTTTCTGATATGACTTACGATTGAAATGAATTGAATTAAATTGAATTAATGCCGTATTTTATGTGGCGAGACACGGGCCATCAGGCCCGCTCTTCCCTCTGACCACGCAAATTTCGCTACGCTCCTTTCACCGACTAGCAGAGAAAGGAGGTATTTCTTGGGCGAGAAACAGGCGATTTGAAGTTAGCTCAGAGGCGTCATTTAAGCTTGAAGATCTTTTACATGCAAGTAAATCTACTAACATTGGACAGCCGGCTTTACTTCCCCTCCGAAGGAAGGCGTACGAAGGATATATATACATATATATGATATATTACACTCATCTTGTAAGGTTATTTCGAAAGCATTATTTAATTCTTGTTTTCAAAAATAAGTTATTTTTGAGGACTTGAATAAAGCTAAGTTTGTCATTACAGAGAACTAATCACAAGTAGTATCACATTCTATCGGTATTTCTGCTCTCTGTAAATCACAAAATTGATGAGTTTGACAAAAAATCGACTTTATAACTTCATTTTTTCTTTCAGATTTCGTGCATGTATAGAGATATATCATTTGCAGAAAAGACTAAAGCATTTTCCCGTGTTTATTAATGGTTATTTCTCCCACAACCCCCTGAAACGGTTTGTTGCCAAATCAATCGATAAAAATCGCCAGAGAAAACTAAAGTACTCATTTCTGTGAATGTGATTCATTGGCTATTGAAGTTGATCATAAAATTCTTCTCATTCTCTTTTTCTTACCTCTTTTGATAGTATTCTTAAATGTGTTGAGATAACCTCTTTGCAAAGTACAACTGTCATTCTGTCTTTCAAATATGTGTAAGAAACTGTACTCTTTTAGTACGCTTTCATCGCAATAACAACCCATGATAGGATTAATGTAGGAGTATTTACTGTACTGAAACACCGTAAATATTCTTTCAATTTCCATTCATCCATTCGTTTTTTTCTCCTTATTTTTAAATACAAATGTAAAATGAACCTTGGCAGTAATTGTTTCTCTCTCTAATTATTTTTTCTGCCAAACTCTCAACATTCTACCTCTTCTTATTTCGTTCTTGAATCTATTTGCGTGAGTGTGATCTTGAAAGAGAGTTTGTTAAATTACTTATTATATAGATTTTTAGCATTACTAATGTGCTTATAATATCTAATCATGATGAGTACTAAAACGAGTTGTGTCGGAATTGTCAAATCATAGACACTCTTCACTCTCTATTTTCATTCAGAGCTTTATTTTCTTAGAGTATCTATCAGAGCTGATAAGTCCTATCAATTTTTTGTATTTACCTCTTCCTCGCCCTCACCCGCACCGAAGTGAAGCGTAACATTCCCGAATTTACCAACGTTGATATGGCTTTACGTCTCAGAATGGAATTTTTCGCTGATTTGCTTTTAATTTTCTCCCACACTACTTACTACGCTGTCAAGAAAAACTATTGTAATACTGTGAGGGCCGGAGAATTTTCGACAGAAAAACTCTTATAACCGGCCCAAATAACAAAAAAAAGTTCATAAATATTGTTCCTATATGTAGTAAATTACTTTCTCTAACACGTTGTATAGTCAGAATTCACGTTTGGTGGGTCCTCATAGAATATCTGTAAACAGCGTTAGTGTCAGACGTTTTAGGGGAGAGATATATTGTATGTATGTGTAAATATGAGAGAGATGTATTAATACGAATTTATTAATATAATGTATTAATAGACATTGCTGAGTTATAATATTACGAAAGCATTACTAATTGCAAGAAAATACGTAAATGCTGTTGTAATATCACTAGTTGTTTTAAGAATCAATGTATTTCCACCTTTGAATTACAGCATTAAGACAAGTTTTTTCCAGTATATTAAAATTTGCTAACCTTTATCATTGTTGCAAAACAAAATGTTCCTATTACGTTAGTCAATGATATTCATTAATTGATCTATCCCATGTAAATCCATTATGACATCCACCACACGATTCAAATTCGTGCTGTGGCGTGTGAACGACGGCGCTGCGAGGTCACTAGCGCCCGCAGCGGCAGCAGCCCGCAACCAATTACAGCAAACGCTCCATGCCGCGACTCGTTTGTGAACGCATTCTGATTCCATAGTTTTCTCGCAAAATGAGCGCCATTTTGAGCGCGAACTCTTGCCAGCACTCACCTGTGACAGCACGGTGAGTTCCCTACCAGTACAAAATGGTCCAATGATCGCACGCGATCTTTTCTTCCTCTTCCTTGGCCTATCCTCATACCTTTTACACAACACCACTTGCACGCACTACAATAATACATATGACGGGAGTTCAGTGGGAGGTTAGGACTTCTCCCGGCTGGTTTGGTGCCTAGCTGGAGAGGAGATACCTAGAGGGAGAAATCGTACGTAAGACGAAGTGTTGGTCTAATCCGGATCTCTTCTTCTAGGGTGGGAGAACACTGCTATATCCTGAGATCAACAACTTACGTTACAAACGGGACTAATGCTCATAGTCTTTGAAATAAATAATTACAATTCGGGTGAAGTTAGTCACTGCTCTTCAAGTTCACGTAAAATACCATAAAATTCAGATGTAAAATTATGAACAATAAAATGAATAAACCAACGTGATAATAGAAAACGTATGGGAACATAGTCCTAATGTAAACAGCATGATGTGAAACGTCAGCTGACAGTTAAAGAAGTATACATACATGCTGGAAATGAAAAAAATTATTGCAAGTAATGACGAACTATAGATAAATATAAATAGCGAACAGGTTATCTTTATCGATTTAAACATCCCTGAAGTAATATCATAAAGTAGGTGAAACACAGTACTCCGTATCCCAGTAATTCATTATTAAAATATTACAGTCAGTACTTACATCTTACGTTCTAATATTTTTCTGTGCATTTACATCTATCTTCATGACAATAATGAAATTTGAAAAAAAGGAATTCTGTTGGAAGGAGCAACGTTACGTGTGGCTTAATAAATTTCATTACCTTGACATTCTGGCATGAAGACGAAGGGGGAACATGGGTTCATTTCCGCAAAACACGTCCCCCACTAATTGAACGTAGTCCAATGTCTGCTGCTGAATTATGACAAAGTCTTGTTGCACCAAAGCAGCACACAAACCAAGGCCACTTTCATGAAGGGGAAAAGATAGAATGACGAAGTCTTTTTCCGCATATCGATTGCAACAAAGTACGGTACAACAAAAGAAATGGAAATGTTTAAAAATGGTTCTCATTCTTCAATTAATCATTAATACTTAAAAAATGTTTGAAAAAAGCAACTAAATTATATTTTCGAGAACATTTGTGTTTAAATTATCCAAAATCAGTATTACTTGTTTAAACAAGTGCAATTCTATTATACCTTTAAACGCATGATTTAACGTGGAGGTGCTTATGTTTGCAAATCGTATCGCTGTAATTATTATTATAAAATGTATCTATAAAAATATATCAATGGGAACTCATTTCTAAGACTGGATCTACATTTTACAAAGGTAGATAAAAAAAATAATGAATTTCTATACATTTGTGTTGATAAAAGGGCCTTCATATGACAACATTCTGACATGATTCAATGCCGATTGCAGGATTTTCATCCCAGAGACCATTACTGAAGCTGTATCAGAACTATTGGTGGTACATCTCACTCTTTTCACATTTTTAGTTATAATTTATATGATATTGACTTCAAAATAGCAAATTATGCAGACGATATCGCTCAACTCGCATCTCCAAACATTTTTTTACACGAGGCTTGTATTGAAAAAAATTGAAACGAGTTCATAAATTGGGTTCAAAAATTAAGAATCAAAACAAACATAAGTATTACCAAGGAGAAATGCTGCCTTAAAATCCTAACGAATTAATTCTTAAACAATAATTCAGCATGAACCTTCTCATATTTAAAATACCTAGGAGAGTCATTAGATAAAAGGCTCACAAAGTCTAATTTCAAATCAATTGCCAATAAAGTATTGACAAAAATTTTCAAACGTATGCCTCTAACTGATATGTTTTAAAATGAAAAATAAATGTCAGCTTTTATTTCACAAATCGTTCTTTCTTCCTTTCATACGTCACGCGTGTCATATCTGGAGAGGTTCTTCTCTCTGGTAATCTCGAATCTGGCGGTGCTACCATAACACATATTTTTAAACATTGTTTCTAACTTTAACAATTTTTGAAAATTCCAAGATTTCAACGAAAATTAGATATGCGCAATTCATTGAGTGTCTTTTATATTATGCGAGGATATAGTTCAATAAAAAAGAAATGTATTACAAATTATTTAATTATAAAAATTATAAAAAAATAATTAATTTTTTACAATTTTTGTACATGTTTTTATGGCTTCATGTAAAGCCAATACTCAAACTTCAAGAAACAAAATACTTCAACTTCTGCTCTATTCGCCCCTTCTCACCTGTCCCACCACTCCCGATATCCCCACCTCATTCGTTGTGACCCTCCCACTCCACCCCTCCCGCATCACGTCTTCCTCCTCCCACTCCTCCAGTTCCGCCATGCTCCTTCCCGCTCCGTTCCGTCCCACTCCGGTGCGCTTCTCTCACTTCACCTTTTTCACTTCGCCCCGTCCTCCAGCTCCGTTCCTCCCACTCCGCCTTCCCCCACTCCGCCCCGCCCACCGCCCTGCTCCGCTTCGTAGTTCGATCTAAGCGTTGGTCCTCGTGCGGCCCCGCACCGCCGCTAGACTCAACTTGTCTGCGGCAGAGGAGTCGGTCGAGCACGCTGCACTCGAGGAATAAAGGGACTGCCAGCACTCGAGGTCAATATGACGCGTGCTTTAATGTAACCCGAATGGGACAGTCTAGACTAGTAAAATATTACATTAATAAGATATTTATATTTATTATAAAATATTGACAAGTCTGTCCTGTGTTAAGATACTCCGCTGACATTCGCTGGAGAAGCTTTCGATGACTATCTGAACAAACTATTTCAAAAAAACAGATAAATTATTCTCCATACAACTGAAAATTAATATCAGTCTCGAATATTAATATTAAAAACATAATTATAAAAACAAATAAATTTCTATAATAGTTATATCCAAAAATCTGTCGATTAGCAACGTTGCAAAGGTAAAGACAATGCTTTCGCTAGGCAATTCCAACAAGTGTTCGGTTGGGGCATGGCGATGATGTAAATAAATTTACTGCAGGTTTTTGCTAAACAAAATCTTACCTAATAAATGAATATGATAAATTACACCTGACCAACGTCGGGTCTACTAGTAGTATCAGATAGTTGTATCGGCCGAATACAGTTCTTAATCTATTTGAGTTTGACCTCGGCCTGCAGGAAAGTTTGGAACTTTATTATTTGTGGAAACTTATTATTGGATTTCATCGTCATGTTATGTTGAATTTGTGGGTTGTTTCCTGTCGAGACATCTTGTGCCTTAGCACCGAAGGAATATTTTCCAACACAGGCAACGCAGCATTTTGAGTCGACCTTACTGCCTGGTAATCATTCTAGTTGCATGGTTGTGTGACTCGCCTTCATATTTCATGTAGATATTGTGCGTGCAAACGGAATCACCTGTTTGAACAACTGTATTGTGATACCTTCTATTCCCCTAGAAAGGCAGGTAACATATTAAACGGCCGTCGGCAGTTTCGAAATTCGCGGCATGACTGACGGTTGAACATTGGCTCCCGAGTTAACTGTCCGTGATTACGCACAGAAGTTGTAACAGCCAGAAGTGGGAACCGTTGTAGATGGAGAGGTGTGAGCATTTTGATCGTACAGCACTGCACCGTATTGGAAGAGCTGTGGCTTTCGAATATTAACAGCCAGGAAATTGGACTGAGGGCAAAAAATATCGTGAATAAAGGTAAGAACCTACAGATATTCGACAGAAAAACGATATCATCTTTATGTTACTGAAATTACTTGACATTCAATTTATACCAAATTTCAGCTTTGATTATTTTTAGCATTAAGTTTTTGAATTCTGTTGCTTATACACTGTAGTATTCTTCTCTTGTATAATGCATCTGAATGTCGGGGAAGTTCGCAAAGCCGTACTGCGAATTAAAAATGTTCTGAGTTGCACGGGAAACGGTTACGTTTTTTCAAGAGATCAGAAAAAAATAACTACTTTTGCGACGCATGAAGTGACTGAAGCAAGACCTATTCCAAATCTTTCTGTGGTTTAGAAATTCATAATATGGGACTAACCGAATAATATTTGGAAACTTTTATGTGAGAAAATTATTATATATCAGAGGTGTGAAGATCTGAGACTGGCAGTACTTGAAACGCAAGGTCAGATGTAGGTTCTCGGCTGCTGACCTCCTAGTCTTTTGGTTTAATATGAGAAAAGGGGGAGTTTTCCTGTTTCAATTCTTAACGAAAGTGTCAATTTCTATCCATTTTTATGGATTATACTATATTCATTTTAGACCGTCAAATTTGTAATATTTTTATTACATTGCACATTACATTAGTAACACTTACGAGTAATGTAGTAAATAATATTACGAATTTGACTCCCTGTAATTAAAATATGCTATAACCCATGAAATTTAGACAAACGGTCACAAATATAAACTTATTCAATTTCTATCCACTCAAAAAACAAACCTCTCTAATTTATAAGTTTATAAAGAAATTAACATAGCTAGTAACGAGTAGGAAAAATGTTAACAATCTTTAAAAAGGATTCATAATTCACGAACAGCACTTCGCCTTTATGAATGATATGAACCATACATACAATATTTCACTTTAGAGGATTTTACATCTTGTTAAGGGAAGAACCATGACCGACGAAATTTAAGTTTTTAATTCTAGAGATACGTTGCGTTGAATCTACACCCAAGCTTGCAATTTTTTCATTGCTACAAGTGTATCTGGCTCTATGGAAATGTGTTTGTATGTTCCTTTGTATTTTTCTTTTGTTAACAGTTGTAGGTTTCTGTTATTTTGTTAAAATTCTGAAGTTGTATGAGTTCTAATATAAAGACTCCACGTTCCTATTATCTAGTAAATCCAAAAGAGAGTACCCTAGAAGTTGAGAATTACCATCAAAATATTTGACTGGCATCGCCAAAAATAATCGGTTGGTGGGTCGAGGTGAGGGCAGTTGCAGTATACCCTAGTTTATACAACGCTAGACCATTCGGGTAAATCTTCCGGTTACTTCAATTGTTAACAAACAGTAAAAATTGACATCACGTGAATACACCACCGAATACATCTACGAAAGGGATCAAGAAGGAATGATAGTCGCAATGCTAGAGCATTATTTTCTTAGAATGTAGATTTATTTTTGTAAAAAATAAAGGTTTCAAAATAATTAAAAATTCTATAAAACTGTAGAACGATTTGGCTTCATACAAGAAGTGTAGACATTAATCCATATCCCTAAATTACGTTAAAAGGCTGATCAATTTTCTTTGCAGAAATACATAATAGGCGATAGGCATTTTGTAAACTGATTAGAAAGTGTATCAGTTATTTATGTTATCGGCCGTGAGGAGTTAATACATTTCGTAATACCACATTCTTGTAAAGAAATGTGGTATCATTTGTAAATAAGATATGTCTTTGCAATGAGTTGGTGAGCTCATACACAATATTTTGCTTTCCATTTGTTTTGATCGTTTTTAAGGAGAGTGGCCCTTAAATCTTTAATGGATGCCGGCGTATCAGATTTTTGTTCAATTTTTTTCTACGGTTTTTGAGGTTTGATTCTTCTTATGTCAATATAATTGTGCTGTAATTTGAAAGAAAATATTAAACAGAGCCACTATTAAAAGAAGTTATTTTTCGGGGTTGCACATTGTGCTAAAAGTGTTGCGAACCTCAAGTGTTCAGATAAAACTGTAAATGCAACAAAGTAAACAAAACCCTTTTGTGTGACCGCATCAGATACTATCCTTAACGTTGCGTAGTTTCAATTAATAATTTGTTTGTTGAATTAAAATAAAAATGAATGCCGATAAGGCTGTTTAAAAAAATATCTGACACACGCGGTAAAGGTGATTTTATTTTACACTTAGAATTGTGCCACTCGGCTTATTGGTCTAGTGGCCTAATACTTCCTCCTCGCAAAATAAACTGTTGCTTTCACAACTCGTATCATACATATTACAGAAGTGTGTGTTTTATTTTGTGTGCACTACTTAAATTTTTACACCAAGGACATGACACTCAAATTCCTCATTGTTATGTTCTTATTAATAGTGTCGAAAATAAACTTTAAAAATATTGTCAAAGTAAAAGAAGGATGTGAAAATGACAATATTTACCTTTAATTTTTGAAAGTCAACGGGAGCTGAACTAGTCTTAGCGACCTGACCAAAACATCGAAAATAATTCTGGCCGTGCTACAAGCCTGCATTGGAATGGAAAGAATGATACTTTAAATCTTCTGTAGGGTGATTAATTTCAGTGCATTTGGCCCATTTCCCAATGAGTAGCTTACATGACGAGCCGGAATTTGTTCTCCTCTATCTATTGTGTTGGTGCCAAGACCAAAGCACCTGTTACGTGAAATTACGACATTACTGTATGTAGTAAAGATTTGATGTATGACGGAAAGTACGAAAAGGGGTGATTCAAGAGTTAGTTAAATAAAAATTTAATAATAGTTATGCCTGCTATAAGTTCTCTAGATTGAGAATGTGGAGCTCAGGAAGTTAGTTTGCAAGGTGTGGCGGTAAGGCAAATCGTTTATCGATCGAGTAATTCAATGGAAGGTATTAAGCAAAAATCTGAATTTTTGACATTTTGGGGATGTTTACACTTTCTAAATATTAAACGTTTTCTGAATCAAAATATATTTAAGGCCATTGTGAAGTACACCCTTTTAACTTATTTTATTTTCTACCTTCATCTGCAAACGTCAAAATGGTAGTTATTTTGGTTATGAGTCTCTCATATATGTGATACATTTTGAACCAATTCTTTAAGGCTTTGATTTTTACTAAATGCTAAAGAAAAGTTCATTCTTTATTGTTGCTTGAATTGCAAAGCTTTACATTTCATGATTATTTGCGCGGCCAACACGGTTTGTTTACTTGTTGCAAGGCGAATGGTTTCGTAGAAGAATTAACTTCGTCGCTGATTTCTGAAAAAAACAATTTTTAAACACATTTGCAAATTACATTTCAACTAGATTTGCAGGAACATGTTTAACTCTGTATTCACAAATAATAGTGATTACGTTATTTCACAATTTAGATTTTTAAGTGTTTCACAATTTTACAAAGAATAGTGATTACATTGTGTCATATAACCCTCGTTTCATAAATTATGATGAATTCATATTCGAAAAAAGAGTGACAGGAAAGAATTTTTTTTGACAAAATGTTTTTTTTTTTAATTTTATTTAAGGCCAAAACAGTTAAGCGTGTGTGACTTACTATGAGAAGTGTTGTACCATTTCTCAAATACTGAGACCGCGGAGTGCACCAGATCGTTCACAGGGGTAAATTAGGTTTAAGTGTCCCAGTTCTGGCCCCTCGACTATCTCAGAAAAAATCATACTTTGTACGTAAAGTATCTTATATTTCTGTTCTTCAAAACCGTTTTTTAAATATTGTGGTTCTCAAATGGCGTCAATTTTTGTTTTAAGCCCCCATTTTTTAAGTTTGTAGACATTTACGGTTTTGTAAATTACTCAGCACTAGGTTGTCGTAGTTTTTCAAACTAAAATGCATTTGATTCAGTAAAGCCTCCAAAACTCTACGAATGAATGTGATATGTATCTACCTAATGATTTTATTCGAGTCATATTTGCAGCCAAAACTATCAAATATGAAGGAAAAAGATTCCTCCGATGAAGCAAAGGACGCATAAAGAAATGCATTGTGAGGCATTATGGATGTACTCTATGAATTTTAGAAAATTGCAAAAGTTCAAAATGTTTTCGGCGCAATTCTTCGACTACAATAATTCTACTAGTACTTTTTATATTTTGGAATTTTATTTGTCTTAGTTTATAAACGTTTTTGTTTTTTGAGTAGTGTTAATAATTAATGAACTAATTTATTTGCTGTCCTCGTGCATTATTGATTTGTCTTTAAACTCTTAGCTCTAATGAAATTAAATATCTCGAAACGTTGGCATATCATTGTTTCTTTACCCATACTGGGCAATACCATGAACTAATTTTATTATTCATCAATGATCTGATTTCTATAATGGTAAAGGCAATTTATATTTTTTCTTAAAACGGCTCGAAAGTTTTAATTTTTTCCACCAGTAGAGTAGAGCGCGCTTGCGCAGATCAAAAGTGCAGATCTGTCTTTCGTTGAACTCTCGGAAGTTTTGAAAATTGAAAAACCTAGAAATAGTGCAAAGAAACGTATGTGCAATTGTAGCTTCACTAGATTAGATTTTAGCGTTGTGTGTTTAATCAGGCTACGTGCAGATACACTTGTTACATTATCTAATTTTACTTATTTCAGTGGGAATATTGTGAAATGCAAACCAGGGGACATATATTGCTGTGATGACTCTATGAATTTAAGTGTGGCGATTTGTTCGACGTTCCTAGACTTCCCGACAGAGCTCTTTCTTTTCTGAGAGCCATGACTTGACTTGTGGGCTGAATAACAAATATTGAGTTAGAGAAATCGTGTTAAAATCGAAGCTTCAACCTGTTATCCAATATAGATTCCTGCTGCGTTGGCTCAGGGAACAGTAACGCCGTTGCCTCTGCAGAGTCGCAGACTAAGAGGGTCTAGAGTTTGAGTCATGACGTCGGCAGATTTTCGACACTTGTCACACAACCAGTAGATCGACTTCAGCCGCTGTTCGGTGGGCTCTGAGCAGTGCCCTACATATGGATCACGAATCCCGCGCGTTCTGTCTTACTCTTTTCCTTTTCCATATCCTATGTTCTCCTCTCATTCATAAACACATATTTCTACAGTGATACTCATCGAGAGAATAGTCGAGAGCGTAGAACTTGTTCTGGCAGTGGTGGTGGTTGTTGAGGAAGTAGTGGTGAGGGCAATGGTGATGGTAACGGTGGAGTTGGTGGTGGCGATGACTGTGGTTGTGGCAGCTGTGGTGACCGGCACGGTGGTGGTGGTGGTTGTGGTGGAGGAGGTAGAGGAAGAGAGAAGGATGGCAGTGGTGGCGGTGGCGGAAGTTATGGTGATGGTGTCGGCGGCAGTGGTGGTACTGGCGGTGATAGCGATATTTACAAGGACATTCCGCCATTTTTCTGAAAATTAATATTAATGTAATTATAATCTTCATTATGGCGAATTCGAGAACGTTTTTCTCAAATCCTGTATGTTACTTCGTGAGGCTATCGGATGAGAGAATATTACATGACTTCAGCCGTTCTGGTTACGTTTCTCCCTCCATCTAGAGACACCCACTCCCCTTGACATTTCCTCACAAGTTTCTCGCGCAGAAGTGACGTCTTGGGAGAACTTGGAACTCCTCGCTCGAGAAGATCTGTCGGCAGGATGACATTGCACATTCGTTTTCCTTTCTCGCAAACGCGCCGGTCAACGTGTTATTAGTGGAACCATAATTTATCTCGCAATGCTTTGCAGGAGGTAAATGTTATTGAATCAGAAGCCTTTCAGCGAAACGGAGTTTTTTGCAAGACGGATGAGTAAAATAGTAAACAATTGACAATAAAAACATAATTAGGATTAACAAACATACAAAAAGTCGATGATGCTTGCAAACTGCAAAATAAATGTTTTTTTACCGAAAGCAATTTTGTTCAAGAATGTTGATGCTATGCCTATTAAGATGACAAAACCCCTTTCATTACTACTAGAAAGGTACGAAGATAAAATAACAGTAATGCTTCCTTTCCGTTGCAGTATCGTTTGTATAATCTGTCATTGTTGGAAAGATTCTTCACCCAAAATTTGGAGGTCTGGTTGTTCCATTAATACACCCACACTCTCCAGAACGCAACATCATTTCTTAGTCTCTTTCTCGTCTATCATCTCTTCATATCAATAATATGATGACTAGGGAAATTTTAGTGACCTAAAACATTGCAAAAAAAATCAATAAAATGCCCAGAAAATAATTTTAAAATGCCATACAGATATAAATGAATTAAAAAATTGATCAAAACCGCTGAAGGTGAACAACTCAAGCTGTTTGATATGTTACTGATGAAATAGAGGTTTCTGCCTTTTGCTGAAGTGAAAGCAGCGTGCAAACTTTTGGTTTGGACTTTTCTTCAAAAGAAAATATCTGTCTTTATTTATCGAGAAATCAGCCGAACTGACAATCGCGCGGATAAACGTCATGAGAACCTTTGATTACATAGAACCTACAACGGCTGACATTCCAATATAAGAGCAAAGAGATCGAATAAGCTAATCAGGAATTCTATGATGAACATTTGTTGCACCTTGTAAATATTTTTGAAGTAAATACAATTAAAAGGATATTAAAATCGATAAAATCATAAAAAATGGCAATTAAAATGGCGTAAAAGGTAAAAAATGAGTTATTAGTCGAAATCGACGAAAAATGAGAAAACGTGACACAAAAAATGGGTCATTTCATTTTTTCATAACATAAAATGAATTTCTTTAATGTGATAGTTTTCGATTTATTGACTAATAAAGAACTAACTACCATTACTTATTTATGTTGTCTGGTTAATATTATATTTCTTGTTTTGAAAGAAAATTTTAATAAATTTAGTGAAAATAAGACTGTCTTACTTGATGTATTTTTAAAATTAGTCTGAAGGTCCTTTTGTAGGCAGACATTCAATCATATAATAAACTCTTATTTAAACTCAAATAATCTCTTCACCTATGTTTCAAAATTCATTGGCCTTCACTTTCAGGGTCTACTAAATACAAGTGAATACATTATTAATGGAATACGTTTTCAAGTTACAAAAGAAATTGTTTAAATTAATCTATGATATTCCTTTTTCAATTTGTTCTATGTTTTTGATAATTAGTTTATGATAAAATTTTAATTTATAGGTATAACTAAAAATCAATTGAAAAAACAATTTTAATTATAATTAATTAATTAATTAATTGAAATTTATAAATAATAGGAGGCTGTAAATAATATTAAAAACACATGACTTGATATTTCAGGCTGTCATAGAATAATACATATGTTTTATTCAGGTGTGTTATAAATTTAAACTAACTAATTGATGCACTTTCTCAAAGCTTCTATTTAATAAAATTATAATTTTAATTGTTTTTATCATCTGTATTTTAGTTGCGAACTTTAAATTAAAATTATATTATAAACAAATTATCAAAAACAAAGAACAAATTGAAAAAGGTAAGTTGTAGATTCATTTAAACAATTCATTTACAACTTGTAAAATGAATGAATGGTAGGTAACCCTGAAGATGAAGGCCAATAACCATTATTAATCATGATTTCAATTAAAGGTCTATTATATGATTGAATGTCTGCCTGAAAGAAAGCACCTTAAAACCAATCCTAAAAAAAATATTACATTCATTACAGTGTTGATTAATGTTACTCTTTTCAACATTACATTGATTTTACAAACATGGGTTTGACATATAACCCTTGACCTTTTTATTTTACTATTATATGTGGATGTGAGACTGTTCAAAGCTGCAATTCATGGAAGTTCTTCTGTATCATCCTGTTACAAAAAATTATGGCAACATTTACAAATTATCCGCCTTTTACTTTGATAATAAAGAATTGACATTTATTTTGCTGATTTACATTTGGTTTACTATTGGTCTTTGAGCTCATTAATGCATTATCTTTAATTCCGTACGGTATTTCTTATATAGATGTTCGTAAACGTATGAAAATGTCTTCCACGCCGGTCTTCAACAGGTCTTCCATCCGGATGCCATCGATGGGATGTCCTCGAGATGCTCTTGTTATCGTCGTAAGTTCTGGCAGGGGGGTTTTTGTAATGTTCCCCGAAAATCATAACTGTTTGCTAATAATGTACTACAATTAATGCAACCTGCGAACGCAACTTTCCCTTCCTGCGCCTCGGATGCAGCGCCTACTCGCGACTGCCTGCCATTTTACTTAACTTAATGCAAGATCTACGAGTATTTTACATTTATCCAAAGAACCAACAATTACAACTCAAGCTAAGAATGATACATTCAAATTACATTTCATACTACTCATAAACAAATCACAAAGTTAACATACGTTTCCCGTTTCCTAATATCAAGATATTACCCAGACTAAGTCTGCATAATTATTACTGTCCACTTCCATTGCCCCAATAGAGAGACTGGCCCATTCGAAATAATTGTCGAGCCTCGATTTTTAACGCCGGCTTGTCACTTATTTAACATTATGTCCCGGGGCTACGCTTCGTAAAAGAATATTGGGTTCAGACCTTCGAGCACGGAACAAAAAGGTTTTTGGCAGGTTGTCCGGACGACGTATATTTCTTGCTGTCCACTATTGGTATGCATCCAATTCTAAAGTAAACATACGTTCGATGCAATTTTCCTATATTAAATGCCTTGGGATTTCTGGTATGTCACAAAACTGAACGTAATTGTTTTAGAGTGAAAAGAAAGAAATGACATTTCAATAAAATCTGCCGCTAATGATGATTGTACTCACGAAATGCTGCAATAATTAATATGAGTATGTTGTATAATTTGGACGAGTTTTGTGGTTTTCAATTTTTTAATGCATGGAATAAAATTTCAATTAAAACTAAATATGTACCAAACCATCATTGCCGAGGACGTCTTTGAAACTTGAAGGCCTCTAGTCTGACGAATTGAAAGTTAGCAAAGCTTTCGGTTTACTAGTTAGTTGCTGAACCAATCAAGAATCCAAGCATGCTTAAATTTGTCTTACATCAAATGTGAAAAAACGCTTAGTTAAAGTCAGCTCTGAATGCGGCGTCAGATAAACAATACAAAGTGCCTATCTAATTACTAATGCATACTAGTACAGTGTAGTTAGTTAAAATGAGTATGATATATTTGAGAGTTAGATGGAAAATAATTGAATGTATTTCGCAATTGAAACTGTACTTTACGATTATTTGCTTTCTTTGCTGAAAGCCATTTAGAAGGTTCCATTTCATCAAAATACCACATTTCAAAGGTGTTAGCGGTGTGTGTTCTACATCTATTAATAGTACTCA
Source organism: Gryllus bimaculatus (assembly GCA_017312745.1). Classification (NCBI taxonomy): domain Eukaryota; kingdom Metazoa; phylum Arthropoda; class Insecta; order Orthoptera; family Gryllidae; genus Gryllus; species Gryllus bimaculatus. Next base: position 1,341,466 of record BOPP01000190.1, on the reverse strand, counting down.
AGAAACATCTGTGTCTCAAAATGAAGATGTAATACGTAGCTGTGAAATAAGAAAGAATGATGGGATTTTTCAAATTCACAAAAAATAGTAAAAAATTGCAATATTTAACAAAATAACGTATATGCTGTGTTATTTTTCTTATTTTGAAGTTAAGATGTTTATTTATTCTATTTTTCTGCTTCTAAGGATGAATTGAAAGTGGAAATACAGAAAGTATTCAACAGACCTGTGTGGG
>BOPP01000190.1:1311266-1338373 GCA_017312745.1 Gryllus bimaculatus | reverse complement strand
TATGCTAGGTTCATTTCATATGGAACTCCCATTAACTCCCATTAAACAGTTGATCCGTAATTCACAAACTTGGTCGGTATATTTCCAAATATTTGATTTTTACCATTTCTCATTTCCGCGGCGGTTCTTGGTACCTCTTTCGAAGATTCGAACATTTCATGCCAAATTATAAAATCTGCGTCTTCTTATAACAAATGGGTTATTTCAGTAGTTAGAGAGGTTCGCGAAGTAATACAAGTATACTTTTAAATAATAAAAGTTTTCTATATTACGTAAATATAAAAAAAATGTTACCATTTAATTATCATTGGAGAGTAAATTAATACACGATTGGTTAATGCAACAATATATTACTGCCCCCTCTTATTGAATTACTTAACGGTTACAATGAACTATTTGGTGAAAGGTTGTAGCAGTATTATTTCTAGAACAAGAAAGCAAATAATGGAACTTCCTTGTGAAAGTGCGAATGATAAATGAGAAAAAGGTTTACCTTCAGTCGCACTCTTCAGTTTGCATGTTTTTCAAATATGACCTCCTCTAAAGGACAGAACTGTTTTCAACCTGCCTATGAGTGACAATAGTAGGTTATAGCGAGAACATAGAAGCACTCGATTTCGTGCTTTTACTGTAAGATAGCGTGCAGAAAGTGTGATATCGTGAGTTAATGTAAACTAGAATGTTTTCGTGCATGAAATTATCACAACACAACATTATAAAGTGGTAAGCAAACACATTTTATAATTCGATTTGTATTTAATCTATAGGGCTTGTAAATGTATCATATAACTCAAGAAAAACGTATTTTTCCATGGGAAAGACAGATTTTTCCTTATTCACTATGACCAGTGCTCCAAAATGTCATAATCTAGTTGTCATAATATGTTATTAACAAGTCAAAAACTTTGTATATTGAGAATTCAAAAGTATCAAAATATTTAAGTGTTTGCTGTTTGGGTATATTGACTTTATTACGGATTCTAAAATTCTTCGTAAATTTAATGTGTATAAAATGACGTCTGCAAGAAATATAAATAAAAAACGACTAATAGACTCCAGTAAACGACGAGAACATCAACTGAAAATACTGCATATTTGCTTTCTAAGATTAACCACTTTAATCAAAGCAAACCTTCTGTGAACAAATTTCAGAAACTAGACCAAATATATGATACAGATAGCACTGCAAAAGTGCTTGAAATGCAACGTTACTCTTACTGTGAATATTCCGAAAGTATTCAAATATGTTTGTAAGTTGTAGAATAAATATTGCAATAACAAATCCTCCATGGACACATGGCTTGTGACACATGGAATCGAAATTGTAACACATTACTAAAACTTGAATGACAGCGATCCACTAGCAACTAACAATTCTATGGTAGTGCTGCAAAATAAAAATCTATATTTCCTGGTAAGAAATTCGTTTCATGTTTCCTTAAGCTACACAGTACACTATTTCTTGATGAAAATGGTCTTTATACAGTGGACGTTATGTTGAAGGTTTTGCTATTTCTGTTGTATTGTGATATTTACATAATTTACATGGAGTAAGTGCTCTTCAAAAAGACGTCTATTCACACACCAGTCGCATACAGATGGCGGAAAATGCAAGGATTGCCCAACATGGTGGCTTTTCGCTCTTTATGCAGGAAAGTGTTGCTGATCCATTATTCAGGACTTTTATTGCGAGTTGATAGTTTCGTCTTTCACCTCTTATCGGATATTTACAAAAACAATTCGAAACTGTGACCGTAAACACTCGCTTCATGGAAACTGGCGTTATCTTACAGCCAGAGCTGCCCGTATATCTCAATGTTATTTCATTATCTGTCAATGTTGAACATTCAGGCAATATACTGAAAGTTGAGCTAGTTGAAATACAACGAATTTCATTAACAGTAACAGACCAATGACACTCCTATAGCCCGACTATACCAAGGGGTATCATGGTGGAAAACTGAACACATTGCAAAATAACTTAATGACAAATTAGTATATTTGAGAACTAATGCTAGAGAATTTAGAAATATATAACTAGCAAGGACTTTTAATAGTAAATTTTAGAAAATATGTAATAGTTTGATAAAACCTTAGCATTAGTTCTCATTTTTCCTAACATTAATTTGTAATTCTACCGTCAGCCCCCGATGGAGTATTCGGGCTACAAAAGTGGTATTCGTATGCGATTGTTAATGAAGTTTGTTTCTTTATTGTTCGCATTTACCGAAGAATACATCAAATAATTGCGCCAAGTTGTTACAAGTTTTCATTCCGACTCTTTTCTCACCGGCAACGAATATCACACGACGCTACGTGTCCCCGATGGAAACTGACGTTCGCAAACGTACAATGACAAAACTTTCAATTATCTCGAGTCGGCAGGAAAAAGGCATTACGCCACCACGTTCCGAGCTCCAACCGTAAAAAAAGATTCCCGGTGTACAAAACACGGGAGTTCGCCCGCCGGCGGCCCTGACGGCGGAAGCGGCGCGAGGTCGGCGCTCGCCGGCCGGAAGCCCGGAGTCCGGGGGCGGGGCTCCGCGCCGCTTACAACACGCCGCGCGCAGCGACGCCCACTGCTGGCGGCGCCTGGGACCCTTGCCATCGCTTCCAGGGGAATGCCAAAACTCGGAAGTACCAGTAATTACAACCTGATTATGAATATGAACCATTTCATTGTTCAAAAGAGCACGTCAAAACATTCGTTATTGTTTTCGTTCCTACGATGTAATTGGTGTGGTCTCCACTTCTAAACTGTGGTACTGATCTCTCAGAGAGTTCTTAATTATATTTTTAATGTCCAATAATTATTGCCATCTTGGACCTCACTACACGTTATCTTTCGGGACACAATCATATTGTTATCCCTGAGATATTGACGCGTCTTTGACGAACAGCCTTTCCACCTATCAACACAAATCAATCAATAAATTACCACGCCTTCCGGAAGACCCGTCAGAAACTTAGCTATTGTCTCGGCTGGGGCAGTGCCCAGCTGGCGGAGATATTTGGACGAGGATACTCGGTGCCGACGTGAATGACGGCAACGGGTCTCGCGTTCTAACAGGGAAGGGGACACCACCATCTCAAGATATAAGAATCACTATATTTACGAGATTTATTAAAAATCGTTGACGTGCCCAAAAAGAAAATAATCGATCAGTCATATACTATATCTTTATCGACTTGCACAAAATTATAATAATAATAATAATAATAATAATAATAATAATAATAATAATAACAAGAAGAATACCAACAACAACACAATTTCTTGGATGCCAGCGTTACTGATTTTGTTTCGGGGAGAGAGAGAAAGTGAGAGAGCAACAGGCAAACGCACACAGATGCATACACACCATTTGAACGGTTCTCTGTATTCCCCTCGCTGCACTACCCTGCACTTCGCGTTGTGACAGGCGAGAGGTGCAGCCCCAGAGTCCGACACGACGCCGAACTCAGCGTCGACAGCGACAGCGACAGCGACAGCGGCGCGCCCCGCGGGAAGAGCCCCGACATGACGGATTCGACACCCGACTTCGTCCGCTGCCCGTCTGGATTACGCCGCGCCGCGCGCTGCTCATGCTCTTCCCGTCCGCAGCCGGATTCGTCGACGACTAGCCCATCCTGGCACTTACAGCGCGTTTGCTCCACCACCGACACACTCGCTGTTTGTAAGTTGCCTAAGGACGACTTCGACGTGGTTCATTACTCTGGCTAACCAGAGGTTTATCACAGAGAAACTATGAAATCATTCTGTTTTGTTTACTTCCTCGCATTCTACTTACATCGAATAAAGCTATACTATGATTTTGAAGCTAAAAGCAACAATTTTTTGGCAGAAAAATCCATTGAATGTCAATTTTTCTGGAAAAGTTAATATTTCTCATTCATTTTAGTAAATTTATTCCCTCTAATACTTTCTTTAGTCAGAATCCATCTTTTGTGGATCTCTGACAGCGAAAACGTCGTTGACGAGGCAACACCAATCAGTCCGTGTATTCGTCCGACTGTCCGTGTGTTCGTCCGACTGTCCGTGTGTTCGTCCGACTGTCCGTGTGTTCGTCCGACTGTCCGTATGTTCGTCCGACTGTCCGTGTGTTTGTACGATTATCCTTGTGAACTACGCTATCAGCTAAACTGTTCAAAGGATTTTCGCCAAGATTCATATTTCACAATGGATCTAGCTGATCCGGCTTTGTCTTCGCGGCACATAAACGTGAAACGCATATTTGATTTTGGGGGTTAGTTCACATGGAGCCTCAACGACATTTTTCTCAAAATGACTTTCAACTTGTTTCTTAACTATGTTCATTGGATACAGTAAAGTAGCCAATTACTAAAGTCCTATTTCTGATTAACTATTTAAATTTCGAACACTGAAATATTTTAAAATTTACGGCGTTATCTTACTGTTACAATATTCAAAATAAGGATGTGATTTTTTAACGAAATCTATTCGAGAGAAATAAGTTTTTAAAGAAAGTCACAAAAATTTTAGTTGCATAATGCATTTTGCATAATGTAAAGGCAATTTAGAAAAAAAAATTATCAAAAATATTGCAATATTATAATTTAATAATTTATCTAGTGACGCATAGTACACTTATAAAAGTGGCTCGGTAAAGTATGTTTGCATCCTGTAACTTTATAATCAGTTTTCTGAAGAATAACGCTGGAAGAAATTCTGGCCCCGTCGTTCTTACTTTTGGACCAAAGAAAAAATGGAGAATAAGAAAGAAATAATGAACAGCTGTGCGCTGCCAGTAATGCTAGATGGAGCACAAAAATTAGATGCCCAAAAAACGGCCAAGAAATTGAATTGGAAGTGGGGAGGATGTGTTGCAAGAATGAAGTCGGAAAAGTGGGCGTATGAAGCAGCAGGGAGAGACCCGAGAGTTGGAAAAAGAAACGCAAGAAGACAGAAGACGAGGTGGTGCAGCGAACTATAGATGGTAGCAGAAAAGCAGTAGACACTAGCTGCACAGGTTAGGTGGTGGTGTAAACAAAGAACAGAAAGCGTAAAGTGTAAAGCCTACCCTGAAGCAGAGAAATAGTGCTCAACAACCATCAGAAGTATCTCATCTGATGTATATCAACAGTTAACCTTCTTTACATCTCAGGCTTTTGCCCGAAGGCGACTAGGATAACCTCTAACCATATTCTATTGTGTTTATAATATAGGGATAACACTAGCGTCAGATAAAACGTTACTCTTCCAGTCTGCTTCCGTGCTTTTCATTCCAAGCACGTCTTTTGTTAGATAGTTTCAATATCGTTTAGGTTACAATTTGTGACCTTAAAGTAAAAATGTTATATTTAACATATTTTTCAAAAATAACTTCATGTAATATTTGTAATGGCAGTGATACGATTTATATACCCTTTAAGTTTCATTGATGTACTAAACTTAGTTTCTGATATATATATATATATATATATATATATATATATATATATATATATATATATATTGGGGGAATGGCACTATATGCAAAACGCACGTTCAATTTCGTGAAAAAAGTTCTATATGCTTAACCGCACAAACCAGTCTGTGTACATGAGGTGGACACCCTCTTGCAGGCAACTCTGTTTGCACGATACCCGTGCAAAGTGTTCAGGTATTATAAGATCTTTTGAGGGGCGTATTTATGAGCAATGTTGAGTGAAAGAGAAATTGAAGATGCTGTATTTGAGCATTCTGACCCTGAACACGATCCTAGTTTGGCAAGCAGGACTGAAGATGATGAGACACCAAGGAGACATATTAGTGTAAAACAAAATGCTTTAAGAAGGTACACCCTTTTTTATATGTACCAAACTATTTATTCTAATTAAAACCAGGCAGAATTTATACTTTTTTCGTAGAAATTGAGCATTGGAAACTCTTTACGATGCCTGAATGAATGCCTTGCTAACTATGAATTTATAGGTTACAGCACAAAACTTGCACTCGGCTTCACATTGATAAAATGTTATAAAACCGCTTGCCCATAAATTTTATTTACAACCGAATTATAACGATTTTACTTTTATTCGGTTATTAAATCTATTAACCCTTCGTTAGATGCACTTGGATGTAGGAATTTCAATTCATTTTAAAAACTCAGTAAATCGCTGTGTTGTGGGTGAAGGTTTTCGCAATCTAGTGGCATCCTCTGTTGAATGATTTTGCATCCTGAGACTAGGTCACAGCCAGATGAGTTGCACGGTGATAGGTCACGTAGCATCTCTTTTCTTCGGTGTGCTATGCATGATTATGGCTTTGAACTGTGAATGGCAGATGATGTAGGAAAGATACAAGAACATTTATTTTAAATACGATGTTGTAGATGAATATTTCGAAGAAGAAGCTTTTGTGAATTGAAAGATAATGTTGAAGAAAATTATTTGCATTTAGATGCGGGTCATGAAGTAGACAAAGAGTATGTAGAACAATATCCTAACATTTTGGAAGACAATTACTTTTTCACAGGAATACCCACATGATAAATATACGGCCGATGGTGATTCTCGTATCCTCAAAATATTGCTTCAACAAATGAGAGAAACTTATTTAGGAAAGGGCAAGAAATGCTTCGAAGACAGTATCTACACAAAGAACTTGACTTGAAACGTGCGTAAAATGATTTAACGATCTTGATGTTAAATCGACCGCTAGCATTAAGGAGTTTCAAATCTTCCTTACAAGTTCAATTTGCAATATTTCCGTCTATTGAAGAAATAAAATTGCAAATTAGTGATCTTTAATAGGTTAATGGGTTTACATGATATTCAAATTAAACGTTGGGAGAAGGGAGGGCTTGTTCATAATGTTTTTAGGAAACACATGTGGTTAAAAATATAATTTTAACTTAGGCTACATATATAGCCTCTGCGTATATTTATATCATGGAATTAAATGCGAGAACTGCAGATAACCAGTGAAATTTTTGAAGAAATTTTAAATGATTTAGAAAAATGCTCAAATTGTCTTTAAAATCGATAAAACAACTTCCTTTTTTTTTAAATTTATTGTCTACCTGTTCAACATACATGCTTTTCAGGGTTGTGAATACAATCATACATAACTTTTGGTTTATTTCCTAACTGTGGGTGCCCTCGACGATCGATACGTGTTCTTGGTTCTATGATTATTTATTATTATATTATTATTATTTAATCCCATTATATCATTACTGTATTATTATTATTTATTATCTTTTATTAATAATTCAATTATACGGAAGTATATTAAGAGTACAGAGACGATCGTTGATATAGATTATCGATGAAGGTTATATTATTTGAGTGCCATTTTCTGGTATTTTAATGGTGGTATGAATCTGTCTTTAGGAAGGTGAGTGATGCGTAAGTTCGTTCTGCTGTGCGTCCAAGGTTTGAAAATGGAAGGGCCTGGGAGATTGAGGGGAGTGATGTGAAAAAGTCTCGGACAAGTTTGGTAATGTGTTTTCTTTTATTGTTGAATTTGCAGTCCTGGTGAGTTGCTTGTTCGAAATAATACATGGCGCTTTATTATAGTTCTTAGAGCTTTATTTGTATAGTTTTGCAACCAGTTTATATTAGATTTTGCTGCACTTTCCCCATATGGGCATGCATAAGTTCATAGTTTGTCGAATATCGACTTGAAATTATCATCCGGTCTCTATTTTAAGGAGCATTTTGTTAATTAGTGCGCGTAAAGTTGGAAGGCGTTTTGGCTGTGGTTTTTGTGGGTTTGTGTAAATGATGTTTTCCGAGTTAAATTCTAGTATCAGAGTTTGCATTCCTCTAATACTTGTGGCTGCTGCATATTTGCCAGCGCAGAAAATATTTTCGTTGTTATCACAAGTAAATGCGGATGGGTGTGGGGATGCTAGGTTCAAATTTCGCCCTGTATTTTAATATGGCATTCATCTTTAAATTCTCCAATTTTTGCCCTTTATTTGAATATGTCAGGTATCGGAGAGTCTGGGTGAAGTTTCTCCTAGTCATAAGATGTCCCAAGTGTCATTAATCGTGCGCCGCAATGCTCATAACATGTTTAGAACAAAAGTGCATTGTCGCGTTAGTGTGTAAAGTGCTCATTTTGCGAAATCTATTCGGGTCGGATAATGGATATATCTTAATACATTTTGAATGTCATACCTGGTGATACTAGTTGGGGGTACCCGTTGTGGTCAGCCTCCTGCTGATAATCTGGCGTAATTGGATCATATGGCATCATTACCTGTGGAACTTGGAATTCCTTTTGTTTGGATAACTTTTAAATAATTTGTCGAGTAATAAGTGTCCTTGGAAGTGCCTATTTGTCTTACTTTGTGTGAGAAGGCCTTGAATGCCATATTTTTGTCAACGTCTTTGTGTGATGTCCAGGAATATTGCGATAAGGTGTTGTTTGGCATGGAATCCTTGCCGCTAATACTAATTCGGTAACCGTAATCATTTGATGTTGTGTGGAAGTGGTTTAGTCGAAATCCAAATTGCGTGTCTGGGATTAACTGTGTGTTGTCATGAATTTTATAAATACTTAGTATCAGGTTCTACTAATAGTTCGACAATGACTGGAGTAGTACCTATTGCTATAGTATGCGATCTTTTTGGACTTCTTTTCTGCTTTCCTCGTGTGAGGTAACACATGTGCGATTTTCCAATCGTTTGGGAAAGTAACCTATTCTGATGCTGCGTTAAATATTGCTGTAATGTCCTGCTATCGAATGTGTTATTTAGTCTTTTAGAAACTTTAATAGACATAAATGTCCGTATCCTGCTGGATTTCTGTTTTGGAATTTTGATTTCTTGGTTTTAATTCTGAGGGGATATATTACTTTATATTGACTGGATCTGTAATTTAGTTATGTTTCTGCATTAAACTACTCTCTGATCTTGTTTATTCTAAGTGAGTTGTCGTTGACGCACTGGTTTGGGTTGCGAACGACTTCATTCAAGGTTAGTCACATATTATGGATATGTTTTACATAAAATACTCGAATATGCTACTTTGAACCTAGTTTTAATGTTGGAATATTTCTGTTGGTTTTTTGTCTATTTTTATTCTAATGTAGGGTAAGATCCAGGTATATGCCTAGATGACGGGTGAATTTCTTTTAAGAAAAAGTCTGAAAGCTGGACATATCTATTTGTCTAGTTAGGTTTATAGCTTATTGTGACCGTCTAGTCTTGTGTTTAGATCTCCTTTTTATAGTTGCGTCGTCGTCGAGTACATTTGCAGGAGGTCTTACAATTGTTGTTTACTTTTATAAGATGAGGTTTTAGATTTATTTGGATGACTTCTGAGCGTATATTGGGTTGTTTGTTAGTTGTGAGATCTATTGCTGGTATACATGATTGTGAGGGATCCTTGTATGTTGCGAGACTACATCGTTTACTTAATCGTCTTTTCGGATGTGAAGTTTTGCGGATGTTTGTAGTTAATTTTTGAAAATTTCTCTGAACTTAAACAGTTAATTTTACCTTTTGCTGTTTATAATAAGAGTGATAGAGTAGGACAAATGATATGAGTACTTGCGATAGTGATCCGAGTCGAGTTCAGGAGATCACTATTTATGGTATAGCGAAAATCGAATATATTTTTCGTAATGATGATATCTAAAATATGTCAGGAGATTATATTTATATTTAGTTGTATCCGGGGTAATGGCGATGGGTTCTAATGGCCATAATACTTAAAATTTGAGAGTGGGTAGCTAGAATTTAGATTTATGCGCCTTGCAGCTGGTTTGTTGTGTTGCCTCCCCACGCAGTGTCTTTTGCTATTTTACGTCACCTATCAGGAATGCTAACATCTTATTTCGCAAAAATTTTCCAGTTATATTGTACTCTAGGGAATAGCTATTTGGAGATATAATATGGCCCGAATATGGTGTGTCTTTGTTATTTATTTCTTGGTTGTTAATTGTCTTGAGGATTATCTAGGCTCGCTCCAGTATGGACCATTATTGAGAGAAGTATCATTATCTTTGTGCACTAGTACTGGCACTAGCCCCACGTGTCGGCTGGTCTCGGTACTGAGTATACGAGTCGCGAATGATAACATAAGAAATATCATATGACACCACATAGGGTAAGCCACCTGAACAGAGACAGTGCGGAAACTGTAGGAAAATGAGGATGTGAATCGAGTTGACAGGGTTTACTGGTATATATCAGACGACGCATTTTATATGTTTTGCGGCTTAGGCTCATAAAGTGATATCCAAGTGCCACAATACTTGGCGAAAAGTGGTTCATTCTTCTGAGCGAGTCACCCTTAATTCTTATCTGCTAGTATTCGCTCGTTTTCAACCAGTTGCGAACAAGTTTGTTTTTCTGAGTTTTTAGTTTGACATGTCAATTCTATCGAGGAGTGGGCTGAGTCTAGATGAAGCATTTTTGTAGGTTGGAACCTGGAGTCGCATGTGTGCAGTATGTCTGACTATATCAGTGTTTGAGTTTATTACGTCAAGTGTCATGGTTAGGTTGATCAGGAGGCGAAGAGTTGTGAGGTTTCCCTCAGAGGTAACGCAGGTGAGGAGGAGAGAGCTAGGATGTTATAAATTTCAGCCTTGTAGAAGAGAATGGAAACGATCCGAGAGTATGATAGTGACGAAACGAGTATCCTGTGCCTAGAGAATGCCGCATATTTTATGGTATGTGAGGAGTTATGTTAGTGAGAGGACCTAGGTTAGATACACAGAGGGTTGAGGGTGTATTATAAGGTACGACGATCGATAGGGCGGTATTTGAGAGTTAATTCTATCTGCAAAGACGAGATCGAAACTACAATGCGCGGAATTATAAATATATTCCGACATCTGTTGATTTTTAGCAGTGCCATCATGGGGAATAAACTTCACACGCCAATCTGCACCACAAGTAAAAATTTGCGTGTGTTCTTAATATCATCGTCTATCTAACAACATTAACGGCATTTCGGGACTTGTTTTCTGTTTTAGGTTCCGTTGCATCTTGTTACAGAACAGAGTAGTCTGCTAGAAGTTATTATCTCTAAACACTGAGAACCGCAACACTACTCGTGGTAGCCGAGCCGGCCTCTAGTAGTTATAAGTGTCTGCGGTTGAAAAGTGATTCCAAGGTGTGAGAGCAAAGTCTCCCTGCTCTGAAAACTCTGGCGAGAGTTGCGGTGTGTCGTAATTTTTCGGTAGATGAAGGAAAATCACGCGATTATTCCCTCATCATGTCCTTATTAGCGATCTCATATAAGGGTACGCCAGTGACAGATCCTAGTCTAAGTATGCAGTGACATTGAATACTCTTCACTTGTCTAGTGAGATAATAGTACGCAGACTCGAACGAGGTCACGACATGTTGTTTTACACTGTTTCGGTATCCTTTTCGGAGCTTGTAATTGAATTAAGTAACCGATGTGCAAGGTGGTGGAGTCATGACTTTGATTACTGGTAATGTTTTAAAACTAGTTCTTGGAAAGAGCTACCGCTTGCTGAGACTCAACGGGTCTCGAGACAAAGGGGGTGTGGTAGAATTAATATAGCTGCGTTTTAATAATGATCTAGAGAGATGTATTAGGTGCGTGTCTATGAGCTTAACGGCAAACAGTAATGGATATTTATATCGTCGTGACATAAAGTAGTTATGTTTATTTCGCGATCATTCAAATTTATAACTTATAGAGAAAACGGTAAATATTTTCTTAATATAACAGATCCTCTATAGGACACGTAGAGCTACTCCTGCTATCTGACTTTATGTGGATATATTTGTTCTATGGTAAAATCTTCATATATACTTCATCGATTTAATAGGTCATTTTTTATTTAACATGTCGGAAACTATACATTAACCATTAATGGCTTCAAGGGTGGTAGATATCTAATATGGGAGAATTTTGAGATTACCTCATGGGAGAGTTTCGCGAATATCGATATGTATATTCGGTTACCTCATCTGTATACGTATTATATTTAATAATGTCTCGTGAAATCTGATATGCTAGACCTAGAGGAGTAGATAATCAGTAATTATTCTGGGAAAACTATGATTTGCATTATTGATATTGAGTACGCTCACTTTGTTCTAATAGAGTGCTCAGTCGAGTGTGTTTGCGACAAGGAGTACGTCACACTTCAATTCTTCACACTCAACACACTTTGAGTTGAGTGACGAGACTCGTCACACAAGAGAATTATGAGAGTGTGGCAGAGTTCGGCCTTCTAACTACAGCTCTGTTATCAGTCAAGCATACCAGGAAGCTATAATACTGAACAGAGTGTAAGTCGCTAAAAGCACGAAAAAGAACTGGCACCTATGCATCAACTCAGTCGCCGAATATGTTGATGTTAAGGAATTGGTGGCATTTCCCATCCTTATTCCACTGTAGAAGCAAACAGGTATGCTGATATAAATTAACGAGTATCTATAACTCCGAGCGATCACAGATGTATTTTTTAGATTGTGGACAGCCTTATTGACTTAGCTACACTGCCACGACAGTATAAAACGATATAGCTATATTAAGGATCAAAAATTCCTTCCAATAATAAATTAATACTCTTACAATTAATGTGCTGGAATATTTATTACAAGTATTGGCTGAGAGGGTCTTTAAGAGATAATAGGCACTGATAGAGCATATGATTTTATCTGTTAAGTTAAGATACTTATGAAAAAATAATACTTTATGTGTTGAGAGCGAGTAACCAAGATTAAAGTTATATTATCAGCGTAATTCAGAGTAAAAGCAGACTTTGGAGGACGTTTTTATCCACGAGAGTTTACAATACATTGAACTATTGCGATAGCTGAAAGAAACACATAGCATTTGACACAACCGGTCCCCACGCACATTAAAATTAAACTACCACACTATCCACTGTTAGGGCCCCACATCAAGGTCGAGTAGATGATTTATAACATATGCTCAAGATTCTTAGAGTGCTTCACAGAGTACATAATATTAAAATCGATTTCGCGAGTAACTACTTGGCTGTTCGAAGAATACGAGGAGACTTTTTTGAAGGTTATGAATCTAGATAAAACCATTACCCAGTATAAATCAATATAGTATACTTCGTGGTCTGACCAAGTAAGAGAGACAGCGTACACACCATGAGAGAAATCATGTACCTTGCGATGTATTGAAGAGTGTATACATGAGCCAACAGTGGCAACAGGGACACAATTCCATAGCTCCAGTTTATGCAAGGTCAGGAGAGGCTTGTTGTAATGAGAAGACGTGTTTTGAATCATTAGGGGTATGAATCGTTGTTCTCTTCCCTACATGCGCGATACCAAAAATATTGACCTGTAAATTTCATAGTGTGACAAAGCTTGCCAATCTGAGAGAATCTGGAATCACACTAACGTTGGATTAATAGCTAACTAGGGCTTGGGATAGCTTTTATGTGCCACCCCTCCCTAGGAACGTCGTTTACCGTTCTGAGGTGGTTTAGGCACTCCAAACGCTATATATGTTTCAAACCAATGCACTGTGAAAAACCTTCTATATATCTATAGCAATACTCTTTTTACTTTCACGTATGCAAACACGTTTAAGCTAGAGTTTACCATATATATGTTTAGGACCACAAGAGGCACTATATTCACATGGATAAGGTGTGTGAATTATCAGAAGAATATTCTCTCGCTTATATCTTATTCCAACATTATTACTACTAGACATATGGCTTTCGTGTCCTATTTTTACTTTCACTTTTGCTTCAGAGGCCGTAGAGTTAGCGCGATCTCTAATCTAAAAGGTGTTAATAACTACTACTGGATGTCATTACAACACCCTTGAACCGAAAACCAGTTCCCTCTATATTATATACGTACTCAATAAGAGTTCCTCACTTTCTTGAGAGACTATCAATTCTCCGCGTCACTTGAGCAACATTATACGCCCTTGGTAGACATTCGCACATCCTCAACCACAAGAAGCTGAAGAGGCGAGGGCCCTGAGTGCCCAGATGCCATGCTGTGCGAACTTCGTCTAGGTATTCGGCGGCGTGAGGCAGGGGCTAATATGTTAGCGTGCTTCAGAGATCAATGGGCCGATACTCGCTACAGTCACTATACGTGAAAGCGCGAATGCGTCCACACAATGAATCCGAGATACTTAATCTACAATCAGCCCTCCCGGCGACCACTGCTACTGGACGTACCAAAAGAACTCCGCACAAGACCACAACCACCCCTCGCTCCCAGAGCTCGCGCGCGAGACACCATCGAACCGGGAATAAAAAGCGGCGCAGATACAGACGTTCCCGACATCTTGCAACACCCGAGACCTCACCAAGCCACACCGAGCATCAAAAACGAGCCTCTGCGTCGAGAGCCCCGCTACGCGCTCTCTGGTTCGCCTTTGTTTCTCATATATTCAAGTTCTCGACATTCGCCACCTACTCCGTCTCTTGAATACTTCATAGCGCAACCGCTGCGAGTTCTGCTCGGGGATCTAGTGGCAGCTCCGCGAGCCGCGAGATAGCCGCCCGCATTATTACCCCGCGTGGCACCCAGAACGATACTTTAACACCCATAACATCCAACGGAGCAACTAATCAGCTCCTTCACCTGGCACCCATCCTCTCCTACGATATACCACCAATGCCGAGACATGACATCACTGCCAGAAGATACACTCTTATCTTTAGAGGACTCCACAGCATTCACTACCATGCAACCCTCTTCGCTGCTCCCATCATTTACACCCTTCGCGCTCAATAACAATTCCTCCAACATACGACCCAAATCAAACTAGTCTTATTACTCCGGAAACTTTGCGCGGATATAATCCCGCAGGAGACCTACACACTCAGCTTCACCTTGAATACGGCTGACCCTTAAAAGTACGATGCAGATAACTTGGCAGAGAGTAGGAGATTCGCGCACTATACATACTCTACCCTCAGAAGTGTGAGACAAATAATAATCTCATACCTAACACGTCTATAAGTGCTACAACATATGCGATGCCCGATTTAAAGGAGTATTCCTGCATCTAGTGGAAATCGCGGGCACGCCGATTTGGGCTGATTTATACAGCGGCGCTCCCGATTGCCGCGGAATCTAGACAGGACTCTGCCGACTTTGGGAATATACAGCGTACTCGGGCGCGACTATTTATGTTTGGGTATATCTCGCGCCGCTATCTATGCGATATAGAGGTAGGTGCGAGGACGGCACGTCCACTGCCGATTGGGAGAGGATAAAGCGGGAGACTTTTCCTCCGATTGGAGGAAACTCGGGCTAACCACCCGGGATCCGGGATCAAGCAATCATAATTTCATGAAATCATTTCATCCTCCATCATCTTCAATCTATATAACAGCAAAAGGGTAAATAACTGGTTTAAGTTCAGGAGAAATTTTGAAAAAGTTAACTACAAACATCCGCAAACACATCAATCCGAAAAAAGGACGTAATGAAGTAAACCGATTAGTCAGCAACAACAAGGATCCCTCACCAAATCTCAATTACCTACATATCTCAAAATATACCAAACCAATATACAAAGCAACAACTCCCAATAAAAATCAAATAAACCTAATTAAAAGTAACACAATTTAAGACGCTTATTGCAAATGACACGACGAACCAACTTAAAAAGAAAATTAAACACTGACTGAGACTAGTTAAAACTAAACTAGACCAACATTAGATATTGGCAAAAGCTTTCAGACTTTCTAAAAGAAATTCACCCCTCATCTAGTGCATATGTGGCTACCATAGCAAAAACTAAAAAGACAAAAACAAGAATTTCCACAATTAAAACTAGGTTCACAAGTGGGCAAATTCGGATTTGAGAAACATGTCTTATAGCTACTACCTTGAAAATCGTCAATCCCAAATCCCAGAGTCGAAAACGATCACTTTAAAAAACAAGTTAAGAGAATTTATAATCAGAAACCACTATATACACTCCAGTCAATATAAAGATTATATCCCCATCAGAAATTAAACAAGTAAATCAAACAAATCAAAACTAAGAAATCAGCAGGATACGACTTTATTCTTAATAAAGTTCTAAAGAACTAATAACAAATTCGATAGTAGGCATTACAGCAATATTAACCTCAGCACTCAGATAGGTATCTTTCCAGTACCGATGGGATAAATGCGCAACGTGCTACCCTTCCGGGAAAGCAGAAAACGAATCCAAAAGATCAGCGACTATAGACCCAATAATCTAACTCCGTCATTGTCGAAACTATTAGAGAAAACTGATAACTAAAACGATTAATAAAATCATGACAACTACACATTGTATCCCAGCACGCATTTGTGATTTCTACCTAACACTCCACAGACACATTCAATATATAGTGGCTTACCGAATATATATTGCTGCCAAGGATTTCCATGCCAAACAACACACTATCTGCAAATTGCCTGGACATCACCAAAGCGTTTGACAAATATTGGCACAAGCCCTCTCTACATAAATTAAGGACAATAGGCACTCCAGCACTTATTCCCAAATTATAAAAGTTTTCTAAACTCAAAAGAAGTTCCAAGTCAAAATTAAGATGCATATCATCCTTACGCCCAAATTTCAAGCAGGGCATGCCCAAGGGTCCCCATTATCACCGGTATTAATTCAATTTATAATACCGATTATTCCACACCTATAGCATTCGCAAAATAGCTACTTCACGCTGAGACACTGCACTTTTTTTCCAAACATTAAATGACATTGGGGACATTATGACATTGGGGGGAATTATGACAGCTAAGGAATGAACTTACAAGACGACTTGACATATTTCAATTAAATGGGCAAAAAATTGGAGAATTAAAATGAATCCATATAAAAATACAGGCGAAAATTTTCAACACTAAGAATCCCACACCCTCCGCAGTTAATTTGTGAACTAACAGAAAATATTTTTGGAGGCTGCAAATAATACATGGGCATCCAATATTTAGGGAATGCAACTTGTCCTAAAATTAAACTGGAAAACACACATTACACAACACGAACAAAACACAAGCAAACTTTCCCAACTTTAGCGTCAGCTAATTAACAAAAATCCTCCCTTTAAAATAGAGACCCGAATGAATATTGAAAAGTCTATAATTCGACCCCCCAAGACTTATGAAAAACCCTTTTTTAAGAATTGTCCCCCCCCCATGCCCAATATGGGAAAATGCAGCAAAATCTATATATTAAACCGTTGCAACTATACAATAAAGCTCTAAGAATATATAAAGGCGCTCTGGTTTTATTTCGAACAAGCAATATCCACCAGGAACTGCAAATTCCGACAATAATAAGAACACATTACCTAAACTGTCCGAAGACTTTCACCTCAACTACCCTCAATTCTCCAGCACCTCCCATATTTTCACCTTGGACGCACAGCAGAACCGAACTTACGCATCAACTCACGCTTCCTATAAGACATTAAGATTTCAGACCACCAATATAAATAACCAGAAAATGGGCCTCAAATAAATATATACCTTCATGAAAATATATGCATATCAACGATCAGTCTCTTGTACTCTTAATATACATTCCGTATAATTGAAATTATTAATAAAATAATAATACTAATAAAATATTAATATAATAATAATAAATAAATAATAATAATAATAATGAATAATAACCAAGAACACTTATCGCATCCCGTCGAGGGCCACTTCTTTTGATCACAGTTAGGAAATAAACAAAAAGTTATGTATGATGTATTCACAACTCCGAAAAGCATGTAGTTGAACAGGTAGACATCACAGATTGAGAGAAGAGAAACAGGAGAGTCTCTTCCGGTTGAGAGTTGTAGATATCAGCGAGAGAACTTTGCGCGCACACAGAATAATAGAGAGAGAAGCTCGCCAAAGCAGGAATAAGTAATTCAGCTCTTCTACCTATTTAACGTCGTACCTAAGATTCTGGTTCGCACAAGACTCCCACTGGTTATGCCGAGCGCACTGACACTGTCGTCTAGTTCGTTAATTCTCCAATCTGCATACGCTGTATCCCGCGGAATATACGCGACAGCGGAACCGCCATATAATATGGATACGACGCGTTCGAGCTGTACAAATTAGCGTCTGTGTCACAGGAGAAAGTTCCATGCTCGTGTCCTACAGGAGCGGAGCGAGGACCGAAGTCCTCACCACAGTTGCACAGTTTGAAGTACGTGAAAGCCATCGGAGATTCCTCTATTTATGGTAGCTGCCATTAACGACAACTCCTCTCATCTCAAATTGAGCTTGTACCGAGTATGTATTATACGCATGTGCAATGAGGGGATTTCCAGAAATAACTCCGTCAAGCTTGGGAACGCTTGGCTGACATGGAGCGATTGTTTCTTGTAGTAGAGACACCTGCTCTAAATGTATAGTCGGTAGGAAATGATCACTATCAGAATACATGGGGTTCAAACTTGCAATTCGTTTACACCCATCTCAAGGGTTAGAGTGTCCCATTGGTTCGGTAAGATGGGATTAACGGTTTTTGCTCGCAATATTTCTCTGCTCACACTCGTGTCTGTCCCAAAAATAAGGTAATTTATGTAACTGCTCATTTGAATCCAGGGCGCGCTAGATAATCTTCTAAGAGTAGGAAGTGAATAATAGCTGAAGGACATCTACCCGTCTGGAGCGCGAGGCGGCGTCTTACTATCTATATCTACCATTGTGGCTCCATATAACTCATGCGTGCGTTGATTACACAAGATCAGATATGATGCTTATCATACAATTAATTTTAGTTAGTTAAATTATATTATTATTTATGGTTACTTTATCACCCATTAACTTCTTTGTCTACTTCACTGTACAGTCGGCATTCTAAATTGATATATAATCCATTTCTTTTTCAACACACATACATTATTGCCGCAATTATCACATCACATACTTAGACATCTTCTTCGAAATCAGTATAATTAGCACGCAATCTCAATGGCAACATCGAATTTTGAATTAATATTAAATCTGTTATCAGTACATTCCTTTATCTCCACTTACTCAATGATTGCATTAATCTGACCATTCACAGTTCAATAAGGCCATAATCATGCACATTAGGCAAACAAATTCACTCTCGTAGATATTAAAGAGATCTTTTTATCGTCGCAGTACACCGTGAAAATTACGAAACATAACTCTCTGAGCAGTGTATCGCGCATTTAGTATAAAGGTATACAGAGTAGACTCATTCTTAATCACAAACCATGATGCGTCTATAATTTAAGCCGGACTGCCCTCAAGACGCTTACAAGCCCGCTGTCTCCATCCATCCGCAGACATTATTGGCTCGGACATAAGACCTCACGCTCATGAATCAGTCGACGCGGATGCTGTTCGTGTGAGGTAGTGTTGCTCTAAGAAGTGAAAAAGACACAATCTTCACACTCTTTCCAAGCGTGCATCCTTAGCAGGTAGTGTAGGTGAGAGCGTGAACGAGCATGTTCCAATACCGAGCATCAATAAGCGAGACAAGTCGGTTGATCACGCGTGTATGAGAGAAGTTCGACCCTTTTATGGAGAGAAGCCAGGTGTTTTTTTATATTATCATTTTTTATTTATAAATTGTATATTTCCTGGTATTGCCTATATGTCTCTTGCTCTGAATGACGTTTACAGAATCTCTCGCGTAAGTGTATACGAAGAAGCTCCAGAGACAATTACACTCTTGCGACGGGATAGTTAAAGATGTGCCTCGCAGATCTGCGTGAGTTTAACTTGTCTGAGAGAAGCTAATAATGGAGTTCAGCTGGCTGCTAGAAAGAATAGAAATATTTGTTGGCGTATAGAGTTACAGATAATATATAGGGGTGGATCTTCCTAAAGCATTCTGCGTTATTATAAATCACTCACTAATATGCTTCTGAGTTAGTTGTCCACATCGTGAACGATCCATGTCTATGTTGCCACATCTAGTGATAGAGGTTGTTCCTCTTCGTGCGTTCTGACGCTCAAATCCAGCATCTTCAATTTTCTCTTTCACTCACATTGGCTATTAATACGTCGCCGCTCAAAAGATCTTATAATCACTGTTCGGCGAATTTACATTGAGCTACTGCTTCTGTGAGTATCGCGGTGTACCAAAACTCAAGTGTCGTGCCTGCAAGAGGGTGTCCACCTCATGCTAATTCACGCAGTATCGTTGGTTTTGTGTTCTCGGGTGTGAGTAGCCAATAGTGAATTTGATTATGTGCAGAAATTAGTCTACGAGCAGGTATTTTTCGAGCGCATCTAGGTGGCCAATTCCCCCAATAAATACACAAACTAATGTAAATAGATTGTATACGCGAATAATATACTATTTAGGCGTGAGGTACATGTTTATCTAACTCGTGAAATTAAATACCAATAGTGTTTAACTATATCATAACATAATGCCTACCTAATGGCGGTGAGTATTTCATATATACACACTTGTAGTACAAGCTTATATATGTTCTAAATCCATTTTCTTACCGCTCACCTATCTGGCTAATCATAAAACAGTAGCTGAGATATCATATCTTATAGAATCGGGGTTATTCAGCTTTGGAGGCGCCTCACTCTCAACAAACACAATATTACCATGACGGTGGAGTAGGAGTTAGGAGAGAGGAAAGATGAGTAAAATACACCGACCGTTTTAACTTAAAGGTCACAAATTTGTAAACCTAACAGCGATATTGGGAAAACTTCTAACAAAAGACGTGCTTGGAAATGCAAAGCAACGGAAGCAGACTGGGAAGAGTAACGTTTTAATCTGACCTAGTGTTATCCCTATATTATAAACACAATAGAATACTGGTTAATGAGGTTATCCTAGTCGCCTTCGAGCAAAAAGCCTGAGATGTAAAAGAAGGTTAAACTGTTGATAATATCATCAGATGAGATACTTCTGATGGTTGTTGAGAGCACTATTTCTCGCTTCAGGGTAGGCTTTACAACTTTACGCTTCTTCTCTTGTTAAAGCACAAGCCACCTTCCTGTGCAGCTAAAGTGTCTACGCTTTTCTTGCTACCATCTATAGTTGCTGCACCATCTCGCTTTTCTTCTTGCGTTCTTTTTCCACACTCATCGGGTCTCCCATCTGCTTTCATCAACGCCACTTTTCCGACTTCATTCTTGCAACACATCCTCCCACTCCAATTCAATTTCCTTGGCCGTTTTTTTGGGCATCTAATTTTTGTTGCTCCATCTAGCATACTGCAAGCGCACAGTGTTCATTATTTCTTTCTTATTCTCATTTTTTCTTTGGGTGCAAAAGTAAGAACGAACACGGGGCCAGAATTTTTCCAGCGTTATTCTTCAGAAAATACTGATTATAAACGTTACAGGATGCAAACATACTTTCCTTGAGCCTTTTTATAAGTGTACTATGCGTCCATAGATAAATTATTAATATAATATTGCAATATTTTTTGATAATTTTTTTTTCTAAATTGCCTTTAATTATGCAAAATGCATTTATGCACACTAAAATTTTTGTGACCTTTCTTTTAAAAACTTATTTCTCTCGAATAGATTTCGTTAAAAAATCCATCCTTAATTTTGAATATTAACAGTTAAGATAACGCCGTAAATTTTAAAATATTTCAGTGTTCATAATTTAAATAGTTAATTCAGAAAAGGACTTTTAGTAATTGGCTACTTTACTGTATCCAATGAACATAGTTTAATGAAACAAGTTGAAAGTCTTTGAAAAAATGTCGTTGAGGCTCCAGTGACTACCCGCAAAATCAAATATGCGGTTCACGTTTAATGTGCCGCGAAGAACAAAGCCGGATCAAGCTAGATCCATTGTGAAATATGAATCTTGCGAAAATCCTTTGAACGTTTAGGCTGAATAGCGTAGTTCCAGGATTCGTACAAACACACGGACAGTCCGACGAACATACGGACAGTCGGACGAACAGCACGGACAGTCGACGAACAACACGACAGCACACACGGAGTCGGAACGAACACACGGACAGTCGGACGAATACACGGACTGATTGGTGTTGCCTCGTCAACGAGTTTTCGCTGTCAGAGATCCACAAACGATGGATTCTGAACTAAAGAAAGTAAATTAGAGGGAATAAATTTACTAAAATGAATGAGAAATAGTTTTAACTTTTCCAGAAAAATTGACATTCAATGATTTTTCCTGCAAAAAATTGTTGCTTTGGGCTTCAAAATCATAGTACAAGCTTTATTCGATGTAAGTAGAATGCCGAGAAGTATACATAGAACAATGATTCATAGTTTTCTCTGTGATAACTCTGGTTAGCCAGATAATGACCACGGTCGAAGTCGTCCTTAGGCAACTACAAACAGCGATGTGGTCGGTGGTGGAGCAACGCGCTGTAAGTGCCAGGATGGGCTAGTCGTGACGAATCCGGCTGCGGACGGAAAGACATGAGCAGCGCGCGGTCGCGCGTAATCCAGACGGGCAGCGTGCGAAGTTCCGGGTGTCGATCCGTCAGTCGTGGGCTTTCCGCGGGCGCGCCGCTGTCGGCTGTCGCTTGTCGCTGGTCGACGCTGAGTTCGGCGGTCGTGTCGGACCTCTGGGCTGCCCTCTCGCCTGTCACAACGCGAAGTGCAGGGTTATGCAGCGAGGGAATACAGAGAAACCGTTCAAATGGTGTGGTATGCATCTGTGTGCGTTTGCCTGTTGCTCTCATCACTTTCTCTCTCGTCCCCGAAAAAAATCAGTACGCTGCATCCAAGAAATTGTGTTGTTGTTGGTATTCTTCTTTTATTATTATTATTATATTTATTATTAATTATTATTATTATATTTAATAATTTTGTAAGTCGATAAAGATATAGGTATAATGACTGATCGATTATTTTTTCTTTTGGGCACGTTAACGATTTTTAATAATCTCGTAATATAATAGTGATTCTTATATGCTTGAGAATGGTGGTGTCCCTTCCCTGTTAGAACGCGAGACCGTGCCGTCAATTCGTGCCACGAGTAGCCTCGTCCAAATATCTCCGCCAGCTGGGCACGCCCAGCCGAGACAATAGCTAGTTTCTAGACGGTTCTTAGCCGAGGCGTTGGAATCTATTGATTGATCTTGTGTGATAGGTGGAAAGGCTGTTCGTCAAAAGACGCGTCAATTCTCAGGAATAACAATATCATTGTGTCCCGAAAGATAACGTGTAGTGAGGTCCAAGAATGGCAATAATTATTGCCATTAAAATATAAATTAAGAACTCTCTGAGAGATCAGTACACAGTTTAGAAGTGAGACCGACACCAATGTACAAATCGTAGGAACGAAAACAATAACGAATGTTTTGTGACGTGCTCTTTGAACAATTGAAATGGTTCATATTCATAATCCAGGTTGTAATTAACTGTACTTCGAGTTTGGCATTCCCTGGAAGCGATGGCAAGGGTCCCCGGCGCGCCAAAGCAGCTGGGCGTCGCTGCGGCAGCGGCGTGTTTGTAAGCGGTCGGCGGAAGGCCCGCCCCCGGACTCCGGCTTCCGGCCGGCGAGCGCCGACCTCGCGCCGCTTCCGCGTCAGGGCCGCGGCGGGCGAACTCCCGTTGTTTGTAACACCGGGAATTCTTTTTACGGTGGAGCTCGACGTGGTGGCGTAATTGCCTTTTTCCTCCGACTCGAGATAATTGAAGTTTTGTCATTGTTACGTTTTCGAACGTCGTTTTTCCATCGGGACACTAGCGTCGGTGTATATTTCGTGCCTGGTGAGAAAAGAGTCGGAATGAAAAACTTGTAACAACTTGGCGCAATTATTTGATGTATTCTTCGGTAAAATGCGAACAATAAAGAAACAAACTTCATTAACAATCGCAATACGAAACACTGTTTGTATGCCGCGAATATCTCCATCGGGGGCTGACGGTAGCATTACAAAATTATAATGTAGAAAAATGAGAACTATGCTAAGGTTTTTAATCAAACTCTTACATATTTCTAAATTTACTATTAAAAGTCTTGCTAAGTTATATTTTCTAATCTCTAGCATTAAAGTTCTCAAATATACTAATTATTGTCATTAAGTATTTTGCAATGTGGTTCCAGTTTTCTCACCATGATACCCCATCTTTTGTATACCCGGTGCTATAGAGTGTCCATTGGTCTTACTGTAATGGAAATTCGTTGCTATTTTCAAACTAGCTCAATCACTTCAGTATATTGCCTGAAATGTTCAATCATTGACAGATAATGAATATAACATTGAGATAATCGGGCACTCTGGCTGTAAATAAGCCAGTTTCATGAGCGAGTGTTTACGGTCACAGTTTCGAATTATGTTTTTGTAATATTCCGAACGAGGGAAAGACGAAACTATCAACTCGCCATAAAAGTCCTGAATAATGGTCAGCAACACTTTTTCCTGCATAAGAGCGATAAAGCCACCAAGGTTGGGCAATCCTTGATTTTTTTTTTTCCACCGCCCCAAAAAAATCCCCCTTGTATGCGACTGGTGTGATTTGAATAGAACGTCTTTTTGAAGAGCACTTACTCCATGTAATTATGTATAATATCACAATACACAAGACATGCAACAACTTCAACATGACTGTCCACTGTTAAGACCAATTTTCATCAAGAATAGTGTACTGTGTAGCTTTAAGGAAAACATGACTGAATTTCCTTACAGGAAATATAGATTTTTATTTTTGGGCAGCACTACCCATAGAATTGTTAGTTGCTAGTGGATCGCTGTCCATTCAAGTTTTAGTATGTTTTTAGCAATTTCGATTCCATGTGTCACAAGCATGTGTCAATGGGGATTTGTTATTGCAATAGTTATTCTACAAAACTTACAAACATATTTGAATAGCTTTCGGAATTTCACAGAAGATAACGTTGCATTTCAGCATCTTTTGCAGTGCTATCTGTATATATATATTGGTCTAGTTCTGAATTTTGTTCAGAAGGTTCTGCTTTGATTAAGTGGTTATCTTAGAAAGCAAATATGCAGTATTTTCAGTTGATGTCCTCGTCGTTTATGGAGTCTATTTAGTTCGTTTTTATTTATATTCTTGCAGACGTAAGTTTATACACATTAAATTTACGAAGAATTTTTAGAACCGTATAAAGTCAATATACCCAACAGCAACACTTAAATATTTTGATACTTTTTGAATTCTCAATATACAAAGTTTTTGACTTGTTAAACCATATTATGACAACTAGATTATGACATTTTGGGCCTGGGTCATAGTGAAATAAGGAAAATCTGTCTTCCATGGAAAAAATACGTTTTTTTGAGTTATATGATCATTTTACAAGCCCTATAGATTTAAATAACAAATCGAGATAATAAAATTGTGTGCTTACCACTTATAATGTTGTGTTGTGATAAATTTTCACCATGCACGCAAACATTCTGTTTCATTAACTCACGATATCACACTTTCTGCACGCTTCTTACAGTAAAGCACGAAATCGAGATGCTCTATGTTCTCGCTATAACCTACTATTGTCACTCCATTAGGCAGGTTTTGAAAACAGTCTGTCTTTAGAGAGGTCATATTTGAAAAACCACTGCAAAACTGAAGAGTGCGACTGAAGGTAAACTTTTTCTCAATTTATCATTCGCACTTCACAGGCATTCCATATTTGCTTTCTTGTTCTAGAAATAATACTGCTCACATACCTTTCTACCAAATAGTTCATTGTAACGCGTTAAGTAATTCCAATAAGAGGGGGAGAATATATTGTTGCATTAACCCAATCTGTTATTAATTTAACTCTCCATGAAATTAAATTGGTAACATTTTTTTTATATTCTTACGTAATTAGAAAACTTTTATTATTTAAAAGTATACTGTATTACTTTCGCGAACCTCTCTAACTACTGAAGATAACCCATTTGTATAAGAAGACGCCTTAGATTTTATAAATTTGGGCATGAAATGTTTCGAATCTTCGAAGAGGTACCAAGAACCGCGCGCGGAATGAGAATGGTAAAAAATCACAAATATATTTGCGGGAAATAATATCCGACCCAAGTTTGTGAATTACGGAATCAACTGTTTAATGGGATTAATGGAGTTCCATAAAATGAACCTTAGCATCATCTTAGTCTCATTCATAAGAAAGGTAGTCAATAATGGGCAACTATCGTGGAATAGGCGTCGATATATTTTACGGGTTATTGATATGTGGAACTTATCAAATAAGAATGTAATTCAGGACTAATTGATATGGGGGAAACATATCGGCTTTTAAACAGAGGGTTCATGGCATGACAGCATTGTTATTTCTATGGGCAGATTATTGCAATTTGACGGAATGGCGGCAGCAGTGAGTAGCAGAATATGTCAATTTATTTTAACGTCAATTCGCTATCGTATTCTAATTTACGTATTGATACTGTTTCCAGCGAAAGCACATAGTTTTGAGAACACTGCGTTGGCAATACTACGTGCGCCGCCCGCTGCCACCGAACGGTCAAATCGGGCGGGTTTGACGGCGAAGTGAGGGACGGTTGGGAGACAGTGTGCGCAGAGAGGCGGCGAGTGCAACACGACGGGGCAAATGCTTTGCATCAAACAAGTTTATGGTGAGGTGTGTAAGAACAGTTTGGATTGACTGTGCTGTTCAGTGAGAGACTAGATTTGATGAAAGTTGATATCAGGTGATTAGGGGAAAGTGGATTGCAGTGCGCACCAGGACCGATGATCAAAAACATTCAATCCGGATATTCGTGTGGCGCGAGGACACGTGTTATAATTTTCCGCCGGGTGTAATGGCCGGCAGCGGGCCGTACTGTTCAGATAATTCGCGCGAGGAATGAGAAGAATGGCTGAGGACCTGGGAACTGCGCACGGGCCGCAATCGCGCGTCGCGCGTGTTAGTATATGTGAAGACATTGCTTATACTGACTGGGTGTACCCGGCGAGTTCGTTGGCCGTGCGTTGGGGATCACGGATCGATGCCGAGGGCAGAGCGAATTCGACGGAACCTTCGGCGGACCCGAGGATTGCAGAAGACGCCGCCGCCTGCTGCCACGGCGGCGCCGGCTCGCCTACAGCCAGCAGATGAATTCTAGTAGCATCAAGGTAGCGGTTGATTGTGCACTTATTACAAGGCCTTGCGCATTTCGCATTTGTAAAATCAATCTTTGTAAGGTCGGAGAGTGTTTCTATTATTAAAATATTTAAATGTACTCTCAAAAGATTTCTTTATGATCATCTTCCATTAATTGCAGCGCCAAACCCTGGGA
>BOPP01000190.1:1263984-1311241 GCA_017312745.1 Gryllus bimaculatus | reverse complement strand
TGCGAATCTATTAGGTGTGGGAATAATCGGTATTATAAATTGAATAATACCGGTGATAATGGGGACCCTGGGCAGCCCTGCTTGAATTGGCGTAAGGATGATATGCATCATTAATTTTGACTTGGAACTTCTCTTTGAGTTTAGAAAACTTTTAATAATTGGGAAATAAGTTGTTGGAGTGCCTATTGTCTTAATTTGATGTAGAGAAGGTCTTGTGCCATATATTTGTCAAACGCTTTGGTGCATGTCCAGGAATTGCTAGATAGTGTGTTGTTTGCATGGAATCCTTGGCGCTATATATTCGGTAAAGGCCGTAAATACTTGATGTGTGTGGAGTGTTTTAGTAGAAATCCAAATGCGTGCTGGGATACAATGTGTGTTGTGTCATGAATTTTATTAATCGTTTTAGTTATCAGTTTTCTCTAAATAGTTTCGAACAATGACGGAGTTAGATTATTGGTCTATAGTCGCTGGATCTTTTGGATTCTTTTCTGCTTTCCCGAAGGGTACGCACGTTGCGATTTATCCCAATCGTATGGAAAGTAGACCTATCTGAGTGCTGCAAAGTTAATATTGCTGTAATGCCTACTATCGAATTGTTGTATTGTTTTTTAGAACTTTATTAGAAATAAAGTCCGTATCCTGCTGATCTTCTTAAGTTTTGATTTGTTTTGATGTTCTATTGTTTAATTCTGATGGGGATATAACTTTATATTGACTGGAGCTGTAATATAGTGGTTTCTGATTTAAATTCTTACTTGTTTTATTAAAGTGATCGTTTTCGACTCTGGGTTTGGGCATTGACGACTTTTCAAGTAGTAGCTATAAGACGATTTTTCTCAAATCCGAATTTGGCCCACTTGTGACTCTAGTTTTAATTGTTGGAAATTCTTGTTTTTGTTCTTTTTGTTTTGTATGGTAGACCACATACTGCACTAGATGAGGAGTGAATTTCTTTCTAGAAAGTCTGAAAGCTTTTGCTATATCTATGTTGGTTCTAGTTTAGTTTTAACTAGTCTCAGTCCATGTGTTTAATTTTCTTTTAAGTTGGTTCTCGTGTCATGCAATAAGCGTCTAAATTGTGTTTACTTTTAATTAGGTTTATGATTTTATATGGGAGTTGTTGCTTTTTGTATATTGGGTTTGTGCTTATTTTGAGACTATGTAGGTAATGAATTTGTGAGGGATCTTGTACTGTTGCTTGACTAATCGTTTTACTTCACGTCCTTTTTTCGAGATTGGATTGTTTGCGGATGTTTGGTAGTAATTTTTCAAAATTTCTTGAACTTAAAACCAGTTAATTTACACCCTTTTGCTGTTATAATTAGATGATGGAGATATGGAGGTTCATGAAATTGATTGATTATTGGATTGTGATCCGGAGTCGAGTTCAGGAATCACTTTTTATTATAGCGGAAACAATATTTGTTTGTAATGAGGAATATCTAATAGTCAGGAATTATATCTTATTGCTTGTAAGGTAATGGGTGGGTCCTAATGGGGCCATAATACTTAAATTGAGAGTGGTAGCTAGATTTAAGTAAATTTTGCCTTGAGGAGTTGTTGTGTTGCATCCCCAACCGCAGTGTTTGCTAGTTAGATGTTGTACTGATAGATGGTCATGGGATGTCATTACTATGCAGAATATATAATATATACCTATGTGACTAGGAGTGAAACATAGGCGTCGCTAGGCTAGTTAGCGTCGAGAGAGAGATATGCAGATCGGTCTTTGTCTATTGTGATCTCTCACTCACGTCACTCTTGGTAGCTGCGTATGTATACGAATCCGCTGGACTGAGGTCTATTATGTGAGGTATTTATATCTTTTTGCACTAGTAATGGCCACTCCTCCTGCGGCCCGTCGCTGAGAGGAGGCCGTCTTGCGATTAGATAATTAAAAACTGGGAATTGAGAACTTGACATTTGAGGTAACCGGTGAGTTTCCTGAAATAACTGGAAATATAGTTTATTATGTATGTGGCTTGGCTGACATAGCATACACGTCACTACCCGTTCGCCTGCGGTAACCCAAGTTGAGAATGTTTTGTTCACTGGATTTTTATTTACGTCCATTGAGGGCTGATTGTATATAAATATTTGTATTTGTGGAATGAGTGCATTTATTACTTGGTTGATGAATTGTAGTTATTACCTCACCTTCGTGTAGAGGGAGATTGGAGTTCGATACGGGGGGGCTTGGCTGTTTAAGTCTTGAGGATTTGAAAAACCAGGGATTTATGGAGGTCGTTTGCGTTGGAATTGTTTGTTGTGGATGATTTTGAGGGACTGTTTTCGGTCAAAGGTTTTTTACTCTCGGTGGATTCTCTGTTATTAAAGCCTGTCGTCTCTGATTATAACCGCTCCTGTTTGATTTTTTTAGGCAGTTCCTGCTAAACTTCACACCTTTCCATTGGCTCTGTGTTTTTTACAATTAACGCATTTCGGACTGTTTCTGTTATAGGTTCCGTGCATTTTGAATAATGGTGGTTACCTAACACCTACGCCATTCTGGAGCGCGCCCACATTAGCTTGAGTGTCGATCAAAATATTTGGCAGTTTTTACACTGAATTCGGTAATTTTTGGTTGGATCTAGAAAATACCCCTCAATACCTACATAAAAAATCTATGCTAATGATAGAATGCTCCTTCCTTTGTTTATTGTCCTCCTAAATCTACAGCAACATTTGTAATGTTTTCTGTCTTTTCCGTGAGGCGAGTTACTTTGATTACTGGTATGTTTTAACTAGTTCTTGAAAGATTTCTATTTCACTATAGTAGTGGTTGTGAATATCTTTAATATGATTGAACAATGTTTTTTATGCTTGGGTCACGAAAACGTGTGGTATTCTATGTTTTTTGTTTTTCGTTTCAAAAATACGAAGAATGAAAATCTTCTATTGAATTAAGTTTACTTTCACTCTGTCTGCTTCTATTTTTGTTGTAAAATCTCTTTAACTACATGTTTAATGTCATTTTATTAAGTTGAAAATTTTCCGCTTTGTGTATAATTATTGGAGGAATTTTTTGATCACTGTTTCCGCGGAACTGATATGTTCGTCCTCATCTGTATCGTTATTTAAAGTTTCGAACCTGTTTGCTGTAGAATAGTATATCGTGAAAACAGATCCAGTTTTTTGGTCTTTTGCCGCTCACTTTTGTTCTATTGGGGCAGGTGCACTGTGTTTGCAAGGGCGGCCAATTGAGCGTGTGGCTGTTTTGTACTTGCGTTTGAAGGTCCTGTATGTTGCTGTTGCAATTGTAGCAGTTTGTTGGTGGCTGTTCCTGAAGTTGATGCTGCTGCGCCTGTATTTGCTGATGTTGCTGATCTATGATGAGCTGTTGTTGGTATCCAACGAAATGTTGCATGGCGTCGGGCGAGTGTGTTCCCACGCCTGCTCGCTTCTTTGATTCTCTGTACGAGGTCAGAGCACGGATTCACTTTTATCTATTTCACTTTCGTTAAAAGATATGGAATAACTTTCGAACACTGGTCACTTCACGAGCACTCGCAACTCACTGAGTGCTCAGCTTGACGCCGACTGAAATAACAAGGTAGCGCTACGGTCACAACCTCTCTCCACCGCTAAAACAACTTTCTGGATAACAAAAAATCTGATTCCTTTAGGGAACTAGTTAAGAAGTAAGTGTAATCGTTAAATATTTAGGCTGAAATATTTTCACTTTCTTAGTTCCACTTCCTTATGTCACTTTGACATTTCTTTCTCAAAACTGTGCGACGAACACGGTGAAGTTTTTCATCAGGTTTCAAACATGATGAATTTTAAGTATATTGATAGATCAGTGATGGAATCTCAAAAAGAATGCTTTAAAAGCCATGTTCTCAAGGATTTAATAAACTAATAGATTTTAAGTGCGTTGATTAGTTTTCATTTCTGTATTTTAGTCTCTGCGTATTTAAACATTTAATTAATTATAACAAATTAACCATATGTGATAGGAGCAAGACACATTTTTATTTAAACTTAACAACCCCTAAAAGATCAGCCAGAAATGTTCTTAAGAGAAAGTAAAAAAAAATGTTTGAGAAATTCTCGTATTTTGTAATAATTTTAATTTAATAATGTGTATTTTATCCCCTATTAAAAATACCAATGTAATGTAATTTTCGTTTGAATTTGACTATTAATTTGTGAAAAGAGAGGGATGGACGTTGATAGTACTTTTTACGAGGCAATGGATTGTTACAAATGACACCGTTGAATTTAATAGCGAACTGATTTCATTGTCATAAATTTGACTTTAGATGGACAAAGTTGATTATGATATTCGTTATGAAACTGTTTATAGTTATTAATGAATACAAAATAGTAAGGCTAGTTCTCATTATATGTAACACATTGCAGTTATCCCATTATATTGCAGTAATGTAGTATAATTCTGTTATTAGATGGCTTCAACTTGTTATAATTACAGTGCTAGTCATTATCATATAGTTTCGTTAATGTTCACGACCCAATACAGTTATGTTTGCAAACCAAGCATTGACATGTAATTAAACCTGGGTCGGCATCAATATAATAATTACTCTTTATATCGAGATCACTTATGTAAGGTAATGCAAGTACAAAATACTGAAATGTTTAACAAGAGAGAATCATAACTAGCACCGCCCAAATAGCGAGAAAAGCACAAACGACACCCCTTCCTTTCGATTCCATTAGTTGTAGAAATCTGTAGGGAACTCGATGTAACGGATAAAAAATACATTCTTATATAGCTTCCCAAACACAGATTACTCACTCAAGTTGTGTTATAATTCATATTCGTTTTATTCGTATTTTTCCCTCTTCAAAATAGTCACATCATAGTTTATTATTAATTGCGATATTGCGATGCGGTTCCCTTTCGACAGTCATATTATTCACCTTTGCCATTACTTATTTTCCCTTGCCTTTCGACAAGTTAAATTCTAGTTTGATGTTCCATTATAAACTGTTCACAAAACCTGTATGTGCGTCGAAAACCCCGTAGGGAGTGCAACCTAGGATCTCCCGGTCAGACGGACTGCAGAGGGACATCAGTTGATGCCTTGAGCCATCTCTCCCGGTTTATGTCTCAACGTAGCGATGTTCCTCTCACGCTGGACAGCGAGATTTGGCCCCGAGCTACGTCGGCTAGCGGGATTTTCCTCCTCCAGGTACCTCCCCCTGCTGGGCTACGCCTCAGCGAGGACAATTGTGTAGTGCGTGTACGTGTCAGTAAGGGGAGACGATAGGACAAGAAAGAAGGAAACATTGCGCATGGTTCATGACCCAATTGTTGAGATAGTTCAGGAATTTGGTATTGATCAGAATAACCAAGGCAAACTGCGATCAAAGCAGTTGGTTGCTAGAATTGTCCCCCAGGAAGCGGCCTTGTGTCGAAAATTCGCCAGTCAGAAATCAAACCCGAGGTCACTGCAGAGGCTACGGTAATGCTGGTACTAGACTAAACTCAGTTGGTCACAAGGTTGTAACGTGCACATACGGATAGAATAGTCTTCATTGGATTCAGTTCTTCAAAAGTCCCAATTATATAGCCAGAATAAACAAGTTAAAGACAAAATACGAAAGTTTTTTCTTGTATTTAGTGACATTAATATAATTAACAACATGTCGTAAATTATTTATATATATATATATATATATATATATATATATATAGAGAGAGAGAGAGAGAGAGAGAGATAATATGCAAAATTACTTCCATTTATATTATTTAAAATATATGTGTGAAAGGCTCGTTGTGATATATTTAACTATTTTCTGAATATTTGTTTCCAGATACATGCAACATAGTTTTGCATTTTGTGACAATTAAATTAGTTATAACATTGTTTTTAATGTTTTTTTGAATAAACAATTAAACTGCAATGAAAACATTTTATCATCCAACCGGAGCTTGATGTTTGTCTAAATTTAGCATTACAAGGTCGTTGAACAGGAATCCAAGGTTCTTGATTGTCTTAAGTGCCTAAATGAGGAAATATGTGCATACCTACGTCAGTTTTGTTCTCCATGTACTCATAACTACATAATTTGCCTTGACACAATTGCTGTGCATTTAATAAGATAATTAGGTGAAGTGCACCATCCTGTATTTGGGAACGCAGAAGGGAAGCGGTAACTGTTCATTTGTTCTTTGTTATATAGAACGCTTTTGCGTGCATATAAAACGCATTGCGTGTAAAATATAAATTTGTTCGTTTATTTGATTTTATTGTGATTTTTCGACAGCTATATCTAGTGCATTCAGGAGATTGCTGCATGATTTACGTTGTAGAAAAAAATTCAATATTCGAACAACCAAAAAACAAGCCAAAGAATGAATAAAGACCCAACCCCTTGAATCGTGAATTGAACTGTAGGATTGTGTCAAGACGTCTCATTATAATACAAAACACTAGCAAAATGTGTCGCCAACGCTGTAAACTCTTTTAAAATAGTTTCATGTGTTGGAAATTTCTTTCATCATTTCTTTCATGTACATCTTTGTTTAAATATGTTCATTCGGTATCTGGCATTGGAATTACCAGTGAATCGTAGTAGCGGATAATGTTATACTCCCGTTCAAAAGTTCCCAACATCCAATGGCGTTGTGGGTTACCTCCATACGGGATATAAACTGCAATCATTTGCAATTTCAAAATTCGCAACATCTTTTACAATTACATTTGATTCTTTCCCGGATTTCCTCAACAATTCCATATTTTTCTCCCCTAATTTTTGAAAAGATTAAAACTTTACAGAGTATTTTTCATTCACTCCTACTTCTGCAATTGCTCTATTAATCATTTTGTATGCGAGTCTAGCGTTGCGTAACATTAAAAGACGACTGTTTTGTATGTTTATGTTATTAAGGTGTTAGTTAATTTGAATAAGTTGTGCGTCACATTCATTTGAAAATGCTATTTGCACACTTATGTAAGAACGTAAAAGTGAGAAGTCGAACATAACGTTTATTCATTCATTAGCATTACTCAGAGTTTTGTTTTAACCCTATTTACTTTAAATTCTTCAAGTTCAATTAGTTCTAAGACAATACTGTTCGTAGATGTTCGATAATTTATTTTTTTAAATACGATAAAATTCGACTATAAATTGAAATCAAACTGCAGTCGGATTTACTCGGTAATTCAACTGTTCACTTAAAGATACTACCAAGGTTAAAAAGAAAATTATGACGTATTGAGCAAAAAATGACTTTGGGTTCTGGTCATCAACGTCACATACATTGATCTATTGAAACGACGTTGGTTTATCATCCTGATATTATCATTTAATTCGCAGGGCCAAAACACGAAAAAACACGTTTATGAAATTTACTTTAAATAGTTTTGCGGGATCCGAAAACAAATTACCAGTTCCCTATCAGGAGACCAAGTCGCATCAAATGACACCTCATGCGTCTCGGTTGGTACCTGAAAAGTGGTCTAGACGCCTGTGACGGAATGGCAAAAACACACTTCTGCATTTCCGCATGTCCGCACACTCCAGAGCTTTACTGAAATGCTGTGTAGTGATACATAATACCTAATTAAGAAGACATGTATTACAACCTAAGTAAATTACCCTCATAATTGCAGAACCATAACAACCGGTCTTTGGACTTCAATAAGGGAAACCCGCATATCAACGAGTTGGACTAGCAGATATCGCATCCCGCGGTAAGGAACAGTGCCATCACGCGCGACACAACGTGCGTTACTCTATCGGAAGTAATAACCATAGCAAGTTTCCGGAAGTCGTTCCTGGAAACAAAATAATTAATAAATCAACCAATGAATCGATCAAGTGACATTAGGAAATGAGATGAAATAATGATTTTTACAAGAGATTGGATAAAAAAATTGGAAATTAAAACAAAATATGTACTCTAATGGATTGAAACTGTCCAGGAGAAAGCGCCAAGTATACTTCTGAGCCAAGCTTAATGTTGACTTACGTCCAAGAGTCTCATTAATATGAACACACAATCTTTCTGTAAAACGATCAATGATTGATTGATTGATTAGTTTTTGATTGATTGATTAATTAGTGATTCATAGCGTATGAACGGCATTAGTCTCGTAAGTGTAGTGCGCCTATTTATCACAGGAGGGGACGATGATCTTTCCTTGGTGTAAGGCGAGATCCCGCGCCGACCTGCCGTCGGCAGCCAGGTTTTTCCCAAGGTATCTCCCAAGAGCCGGGCACCGCCCCAGCCGCGAGAAGCTCTAATCTTCCGACCGACCGGTCTCCCTGCGTGAGTGGTTGGGAAGTGCATGTAAGTGTATGTGTTTGTAAGTAAGGGGTGATAAGACGAGGAAGAGGAAAGAAAGTTCGTGAGCTGTCCGTGGCCTGTGAGTTAGTGTATGCGAATGCTCCGGGATTCGGCAGGTGTTGCGAGGGGAAACCGTGGAAATCTACCAATCAAAGCTGCCGGCAGCTTTACCAGGCAGCGGCCGAATCTGACCCAGTAGCTAGCGTCGAAAATTCTCCAATTCTCCCACCGTCGGGATTCGAACCCTAGGACCCGTCAGAGGTGCTGCAGAGACATCAGTTGATACCCTGAGCCAGCTAAGCTGGTTTGATCAATGAGCAGCTCAGAGCGTAATCTTCTTGAGTTGGTGTCTGTGCATTTACTCTCATCGGATTCTGGGAGTTTATTGGCGGACTCGAACTGTTTCAACCGTCTGTCTCAGTTGGTATGAATGCCTGTATCAATGGCAAAATCGATATTTCACTTGGATTACATAACGTAATTGTGGATGAATAGTTGCGTAAGTTATATCCCTTAATCTTCTCTTTTACTGCGGTGCCTCATTGATGGATGTTCGCCTGCATTGGTCATAACCTCAGAGATTGTGCGCAATATTATCGCCAATTTGCCCGTCTCGACGTACACATATCAAGTCTGATCTTAACTGAATAACTATATTGTATTTCAAAACTGTTGCAAAAACTCGATATTGAAGATACAATGTTCTTTACTGAAAAATATAATATTGAATCCTAAAATTACCCTCTGAACTATTTTAGACGTATTTGAAGTTTTTGCGTAATTTTGATTCATATCAATTGATATTTTTAAGTGTTGACTGAAAGACAAGTAGGATGGAATGAGAAATATATATCTTTACCATTACGATGAGTACGCTTTTGTGGCACAAATAATTTGACTATATTTCAATAGAGGGCTCTCATCCCTAATCTTTCATGATGTATTGTCGAGTTTAACTTGAAGAATTGTTCTCGTGTGCCATTTCAGTTAATTATTTTTACCTTAAAGGGATTTCTTTGCTTGCGTTGCTAAATCTTGAAATAAATATGATTTCAAGCCTTCATAAGTCTATTGGCTTTAATTTTTTAATGTTTTACTAAATATTGTGAACATTTTTCAGTTGCTGGTAAGGACAACTTACTGTATGCATATTTTAGATTTGTCAATTGTTTTCTTCTAAATGTCGTAGGAAATCTATGCAAAGGGTACACATGTATATGGTATTTTGATGATTTTACAAAGGCAAAAATATTTCGAACTTTATGAAAACAGCGGAGTTCCTGGATTATTTAACGATTCACGCCAGATGGCACTGACATATCTGTCCATTGTATTGCTGAAACGTCACAGATATGCCATTTAGAAATTTCACAAATAACGAACAGAAGAGGACCTACATGCAAGTACGGACATATTTGTTCTAACGAAAGGTTATTCATTGTCGACATCACTCTTTAGAATTAAAAAGCGTTTCCATGCTTGTGAACAATTCAGAAAGTAAATACATTGATGACAGTGAAATCGTTAAACATGTTTAAACGGTAAAATTTATCAAATTCACTAATTTAATTAAATGTTCAGAGTTTGCTAAATCATATGTAATAGTTGAGCATTTTATTAAAACTTTTGAGATTCCAAAAAATGCAGAGGTTTAACTGTTTCTTTGAGTGGTATTTCGGGCAGAATGATTAACAGGCGGTCTATGTGCTCGAGTTCGCATTTAAGATAGGAATTATTTTTTAGAACAAGACTATATTTACGATTTCAAAACGTATTCCGTTAGAAAATATTACAAATATTTTAAAAAATGCGTTGTAGCTCCACTTGTGTCATTGACTAATTAGTTCAAAGTTTGGAATTACGAAAATAAATTTTTAAGAACAGGTTCCAGGGGGCCATGTGCCAGTCATTGGATGAGGGCGAGACCGAGACGAGAGGGTTCAGGGGATCAAGAACAAACCATTAGAAAATTAGATTTCACGTGATTTTAAAAGTGATTTTTGGTGAGTTTACTTTTTCATTGCAGATTTTTATACTCATTGGTTCAGCACCGGGACATTGCTTCCATTTCCGATACTCCGAAAGCTGTTGTAACTTCGTGTCATTTGTGGACAACGTGTGTATTAAACATAAGAGAGTGCTGACGATGTCAGGTGCGAGCGCAGAAAGTGAGCAATGCAAGACTGTCGTAATATGCACACATTCCCTAATTCTCAGATTTGCTTATTTCGCCGTTTGACTTTAAGTAAACAGAATTTTTCTTCGTCAGTACGTAAACATTTTAGCAACTATACGCATATTAAGCTTAACCGTATAGAAGTTGTAGAAGAATAAAAAAGAATCGAATAGGAAATAAGAAACAAATCTACAGAAAAAAATAGTTCTGTTCAAAATGAGAAAATAAATATTTGGGTATCTAATTGCGAAAACAATATTGGTGGGTTCTTTTTACCTGAAATGATCCATTCTATTTAGCTCAGTCATCACAAAGTTGCATAATTATAAAATGCCTTTGAACTTTACATTTAAGCCCATTCGAGCGTGAGGCTGTTACCTACACGCGCGTAATATACTCTGTTGACACCTGTACGGAATACTCGTAGTACTCATGTATGTTTAGGGGCTCACAATGAGCCTCTAAATCAAGTATCCGTCTTGCCACTTGTAGTCACAGAACATGTGGGCCAGAGCGGGGAGGGTCAGCGGCGATGTTCCTCCCCGTTGAAATTGGATATCCGTCGCCATTCCCTTTCCGAATCGTTCATTTTCAGGTATCTACCCAGAGCGGCCGCCCGGGCCGGAACAAGCTCTAAGCTCCTCACTGCTCTCTCGACATGTGTAGTGGGGCCGGGCATCTAAGTATGTGGGCGCGTGTGTTTGTGTAACGGAAATGCGAGGACAACGATGACTTCGATTCTTCGAAAAGGAACGGTTCTTGTCCCTTTGTTATGGTACTCCTCTGGCATTACCTGGTATTGATTGGAGAAAGTACAAAAATCCTCGCGTCAGAGCAGGCGGCGACTTGAATCCCCCTCCAGACATTGGTTGCAGCTGCGTTACTTGCGTCGCAACGCGGCCGCCGTTTGGACTCGCGCCCCACAGGGTGACCTCCCGGTCAGAGGCTGTTCCTCCGAAGGCAAGCAAATTCCGCGAAGGGCTATCTGCGGATGTCGTGTGCGCGTTCACAAGGGCCCGGCTGAGGCGCAGCGCAGCGGAGTGGAGCGGCGCGGCGCGGCGGTGCCAGAGCAAACCCCAAGATGCAGCTTCCGCGATATGCCGTATTGATCTCCGCTATGTCAATACAACCTCCGTTGCGAATAAGAGTAAACACTCCCGCGCCGCACCGCACCGCACCGCACCGCGCAGCGCCGCTTGTGGCAGGGCGCTTGTGGCGAAGGCGGAGGCGCCGGCGGACAGGATGTAGAGAAGACGGAAGTGGAGGGGGATGTGGAAGAGAAGGCCAACTAAGGAAGAAGTTCGAGCTGGAGGTAAAGGTGACGATGATGGTGTAAGAAATGGACACTGAATTTAAGGCGAAGGAGGAGGCAAAGGTGACGGAAGGCAAAGGGGAGGTGGAAGCAATGTAGAAGCGCATGTAAAGGCGGAAGTGAAAGGAGAGGCTGCGTGAATGCAGAGGGGTTAGTAATGGCTGTAGAAGGCTGACGCGATGGAATTGTCAGTGAAGTCGAACTGGGTTGTGACGGCGTTGGCGTTGGTGGATGCGTAGGCGAGGGTTGAGGTGGAGGTAGAGGGGAAGCCGAAGATGAAAGCAGGGGAGAAGGAAAAGTCAAGAGCGACAAAGGTAGAAGCGGAGATAAAGGCAGAGGCAAAAGTGGGAGCAGAGGCGATGGTGGAGAGCGCAGAGGCGATGTGAGCAGATTAGAAAATGAAGAACGCGATGATACCACGACGATAAAAGAAAAAGATAAGAGGTTGTTAAAATGCTAGTGGGTATGAACAAGAACCGAGTGAAAACATGAGCGAGGGCGTGACCGAGGGCGCGAGCGAAGGCGAGAGCGAGGTCGTGGGCGAAGGCGTGGGTGAGGGCGTGGGCGAGGACGTGAGCAAAGGCGTGAGCGAGGTCATGAGCGAGGTCATGAGCGAGGGCGTGAGCGAGGGCGTGAACGAGGGCGTGGGCGATTGCGTGGGCGATTGCGTGAGCGAGGGCGTGAGCGAGGGCGTGGGAGAGGGCGTGGGCGAGGGCGTGGGCCGAGGGCCGGTGGCGAGTGCGTGGGGCGAGGGCGTTGGCGAGGGCGGTGGGCGAGGGCGTGGACCGACGGAGTACGGGACGCAGGGCGTGGGCGAGGGCGCTGGGGCGAGGGCGTGGTCGTAGGCGGTGGGGAGGGCGTGGGCGAGGGCGTGGGCGAGGGCGTGAGCGAGGGCGTGAGCGAGGGCGTGGGCGAGGGCGTGAGCGAGGGCGTGAGCGAGGTCGTGAGCGGGGGCGTGAGCGAGGGCGTGAGCGAGGGCGTGAGCGTGGTCGTGGGCGAGGGCGTGAGCGAGGGCGAAAGTCAGGGCGGGTGAGACTAACGAAGCAAAGACACGCTGCGCCATTAGATGGAATGCACCCGAGCAGAAGCCATTTGCAGCAATGCTCTGCCCTGCCCCGTCCTCCAACCTATCCCACCCTTTGCCAACTTGTAAACTTGTAAAACAATTACGGTGAATATTTTGAGGTCGCTGAGTCAAACTTAGAAATCTAACGTGGCTGAGTAGCAGTGTCACATCTATGATTGTTTATAATTTTCGTATATTTAAACTTAGTAAAACCATTTTATCAAATGTTTATTTATTAAAAAAGCGGAAGAAAATATTTTTTTGCAATTTAGACACTGCTGTTGGACATAATGCGCAAAATCTTTAGAATTTTAACTCTGAATTATGTGCACTTTAAGCAGAACGCTTAGATTTTTTTAATCTCTTGGTGTCTTTATAATTTTTATATTACTTACGCTGGGAAGAACACGCTGGGATAACGTATGATTCACCAAATTATAATGGTCCAGTGAATGCTGATCTTTAAGTTGTCTATTTTTTAGGGATTTCATGGTTATCAGGAAGGTTTTTAAGATATCTTAAGATAGTAGTCTTTTTTCTGACTTACCAACGCTGATGGAGGAGAGTGAGGATAGCGCTTTACGATTTGAGCAAAGCAAAAATTGGAAGGTCACAGGTTTGATCTCGGGGAGGGGCCAGAAATTTGTGTTTATCGTCAGTTACTATGTGGCGCTTACTCTCTCCATGGTTCCTTGGTTCGCGTGCTCACATGGCGCAACGCCGGGTTCGATTCTCGAACGGGACAAAATAATAATAGCTCTCCTTACAAATGTCCCAGTATCTATAGTCGTGTGACGATGAGAACGCCCCCCTAAGGTAATGAAGACCAGAATATACAGCGAAGTGATGTATTTGTGCTAACCACACGAGCCCTTTATCACATTGGTTGGATCACCGCTCGTCGGCCAAGGCCCGTAGCGTGCTGTGGAGCCATAGGCAGGACAAGGCAGGGAAGTGTACGGCGCCTATCAGAATCGAATTTGAAAGTCGGGTGTCCTCATCAGTAGTATCATTGGATTTTCTTAACACTTTCAGGCAAATATCGGAGCAGAACATTGTTCTAAAAGTGCGGGATCACGGGAGTATTTCCTTCCCTTTCTCTCGATGTCAACTTAAGCATGAACATCATCCCGCCATCGCCCTCACTCCTATTTAGGACGCTGCAGGAGAGAGTGTACGACTCATCTATATTCACTCCTTCATAATTGACGTAGAAAATATCCTCTGGCATTGTAAAACGGTTTGAAAGGAAATACAGATGCAGAAGT
This sequence comes from Gryllus bimaculatus, assembly GCA_017312745.1. NCBI lineage: Eukaryota > Metazoa > Arthropoda > Insecta > Orthoptera > Gryllidae > Gryllus > Gryllus bimaculatus. The sequence continues at coordinate 1,297,153 of BOPP01000190.1, read as the reverse complement.
GCAGTCAGTGGCCGCCTCTCCACATTAATCTGATACGGTAAATAAGTCAATAATGGATATACGCCGTCGGGGAAGAGAGTTTCAAGACCCTGCTGAGAAGTACTACTCCTAAGTAATAACGCCTTTTCTTACCAAACTTAGTCTTGCTGTTAAGTGATCAGGAATGTAATAGTTGATGAACCTTTTTCCAAATGCAGAGATTATTAAGCTGTATCCAATTATCCAATGCTATGAAGGAATTCCTAAACTTGAAATATTGCCTTTGGAAACTATGAAGTAGTTGGTGGCTCGCAATGTCTAGAATTCAATGTTTCGGCCAAAACGGAATTAAAAATGGCATTGTTCTAAAAAATAGTGGTATGTTTTTCATTGACGTCAGAACATTTTCATAAAATTGTTCACTAGAAATCTTGTCTTCTTAATTAGAAACAAATATTCTCGGTTATTCGTTTCTCATTCTTGTAAGGCAAATAACATGTAATAACCTAACTATTATTTTACACTATAAAATGCTTATTGTGCCTGTTTTCTTAATAAGCATAATATTTTAGTAAATTGCGCGTTCACTTCGCAAAATAAAATGTGCAAATTTCCTTTGAAAATGTTTATCTTCTTCACACCAATTTCTTCATATTTCATACTTATATATTTAATACATTCGTAATTGTTCTATCTTGAAATTTAGTAACACCCTTTAATTTTTACACTTGACTTTTATTGTCTTCAAACCAACACGTCAAAATGGGATATCCCCAAACCTTTGTCAACACGGAAAGCGAAACAGAAAACGACAGAGTTTTTGACTAATAATAATTAATTTCTTATTATATAGTTCATATTTTAGTTCATATTTACAGTTTTTATTGCATACATGTGTACTGTATTGTTAAGGCCTATATATCCTGTCCCTATTCATGCCCCACCAAGAACTTCTTGGAACAAAAAATTGAAAAATCCCAGAATGATATTTTAACGTCGATGTTTTGTGATAGATGTTTTTTTCTTTTCCGATATATTGTTTCTGAATGAAAAATGTCTAGGATCACAATACTGTAAAAGTAAAATATGAAATATAACTGATAGTAACTCTGTTTCAAAACAAAATAACGCTCTTTGTACTACTTTCAGCGGCCAAACTCTCTCGCTCGAGATGACCTCCTTGCCGATGCATTTCCTATTTCTTCATATTTATTTCGCACATTGAGATTTGGTCAACATATACACTGTGATCGTACGGTCTGCCTCTTCTTCTCGTACTTTTATTCGGCGAATTGATAAACACGAACACTGTCATTTAAATTTTAATGCACATGAATGTAATTTTAGAGATTACTAACCTAGTCGAAAAACATCGATTTGGAAAAACCTCGCTGGTTTTAGTAGATGTATTTTTAACATCGATGTTTTGTTACCGATGTCGCATCACTACCCTCCACTTTTTAAAACCAGTAATTGTGATCCCCTGGAACGTTGCTTCTCCTGAATCTTCCCACTGCTGTCGCGTTGGCCCTGGCTGTTCCCGCTCTCGCGCTCGTCGCTCCCCTCCCCTCCCCCGTCCTCCCTCGCAACGCCTTGTGCCCTGCGGTTAACGCGCGGCCCATTTGCAGGGCGATGAGATAATTCGTTATCGCGCCCACCGCCGAGCAGCGCCACTCTCGCCTCTTGCCCCCACCCCCACTCACTCCCCGGCGCTCCGCCTACTTCGCTCCAGCTGCCAAGAGTTCACTTTTTACGGGGACCTGGCGCAAATGAAAATGTACGATATTATTTCGTTAGGAGAAGACATTTTCTTGTGAGGTGTGGATTTGCGGTAGGATTTCAAATTAGCAATGTTTTTACGAGAGTAAATTTGATGTGTTCTTAATGTTTACTAGCTGATTCCCTGCGATTATATCGCACAAAAGAAAGAATTGTAGAAAAGCTACAACAGAAAGCTGGCTTCTGAAGAGATCCGAAAACATTAAAGTATGTTTCATTTAGTTCACTAATTACTCTTCAAGTCTAACGCTTTGCAAATCTTAGATCAATACACTGAACTACGTACTATTCTATGTAAACATAGTAAAACACGATTTAAAAAATGTAATTCTTAAAATGTAACCGCAATATAATTTTTAATGTTTTTTTACATTTTATGTAATTATTGCAACATTTTTTGATGTAATATTGAACATTTTTTATTTTTAATGTTAATGTAATTTTTAATGTTATTGCAATATTTTACATTTACCAGTATATTCGTAGGTACAAGTATGTTGCAGTATGTACAGATTTGAAATCTGCTATTGCTCTTAACATTGAAATATAAATGGTCATATTTAATCATTAACACTCAAATTAATAAAAGGGACTCATGTGTGAAACAATTGCGGGACATTGCGTTTGTATACAATAAATAATCTTTGCATTTCAAACACTTAATCTTGGAACTCGTAAAGCGTTTTATTATCGCTTCTCTAACTCTCAGGTCACAAACGCTTTTAATATATCATTTGATTCTCGCACGACAAAATGAAGAGGGCCTGCTAATCCCAACAACAAAATGAAGTTAGTCTTATAAACGACCGAATGAGCAAATTAAGGCAGTTTAGAGTCCAATCTATTGATTTAAAGATAATGTAAAATTCACAACACTAAAAAACAATTTAATCTCAAGTATATCTCTAAACGAAAACCAGTAGTGTTTTAAACATAGATTTTGCTTATAGCACAGAAGGCACTGGATTAATAGAGCCCAGTTTAACTGAGATCCTAAGTTAACCGTGGCAGCTACAATAGAAAAATAATAATTTACTGAAAAACGGAAAATCGAAGTGAATTAGTTGTATCAATAGAAGAAATACGTTTTTTCAGTTGAAACATTCAACCAAGCTCTTGACTTTCCAGTTTTAGTATTTTCATTTCTATTTTCATTTCATCTGTTGACTCAGGTATTGCCAATTGATATTTTATTCCTTCAACGTAATTGAGGCCAAACACGTTTAAAAAGTACTCGGCATATTACATGAAATCAATACCATTTTTATTAAGATGTTTTAGAATATTATTCAAGTATAAAACAGGTAAAATGTATGGATTATCTTTGTTGCAATAATCACTCTTAGAAGTAGAATGTGCTGATCATGCCAAGTTTGATGCTACTGAGAAATCTTCAAACCAAACAATTAGTGTCATTACCTCACTCCTAACTCATTCAAATTAAATATTTACAAGAACAGGACATTTTGGACAGACGGGCAGAGTTGCAGACTGGTGGACAGGCAGACAGACGGAATTACGGACAAACAGGCTGACATGCGGACGGAAGGACTGACATGTTTGCGGGCAATCAATTTTGACGTTTTATAGAGAGCACTTTTTTACACATAGGAGCAATATTTATCATCTTGTTCGTTACCAGAGCGCGATAATAAGAATTTTTCTATTGAAAAATTACCGATTTCCACCTATCGTTTACAATACTTAGTATTTAATACATTATCTAATAAGGCTAGAGAGTAAATCCATCATGTGGTGCCAACAAGCCCTGGTTGCCGTACTGATTTGCTGTCCGAATTGAAATGGTTACTATAAAATCCAGAATTAACCGATCAGAGCAGCCGACTTCCAGAATTGTCACTCAGACAACGGCGTCACCCACCGAAATGTTTGGTGTCGGACATTTGCCACCGACGCCGTTTGAACCATGGAGGACAAAGCTTCGGTCGCGGACTAGCAAACGTTAAAGAGAGCGCGCCACTAAAGGGAAAATTTATAATATTGTATTTTTCGTGGGGAATGCGCACTAAAATTTCACTCTATTTTATAGCAGCGAATTCTTTGTTTTACAACTTTTATTTATGCACAATGTGATTTTATAAAGCAGTACAATTTCATCAACACAATGGTTTTTAATTAAGCTCGTAACCTTCACATTTACGTTCTTTCTGATTTTCTTGTACTCTTTATAAATAGCAAGGCACAGTATTGTGGAAAAACATGTTAATTTCCAGAGCTCTTTTTTCTGCTAAATTCTCTTTGCAATATTCCCTTGTTTCGTTGTTTTAAATTTATTTACGCACTTTTGTTTATAACGTAGTGCTACTTCCTTTAAGCTATTTTTTCGTAAAAGTGAACTATTTTAATCACCTTTTGTTTGACATTGGTACGACCTAATTTATATTATAATTACGGTTTCCAAAAATTCTGACGTGAAGAAAGGTGTCAACAGAAAGCAAATAATTAAAATTTTATATTTCTTAACATTGCGTTCACGTGCGTAGCGCTGTAACCAGGATCCCGCTATATTTTGCGAGAAAGGTATCAATGAAAGTGATTCAGTTTGAGCCCCCAAGAATGAAAACAATACAAATCAGATAATAATGAATGAAAATCATTCACATCCTCAGTTAGTAATAGATACGCCCTCCTGGAAAGGCAGAAAGACAACGAAAATAGATTAAACGGTTATGTATTATTTATAAATGAAAGAGTAATACTCGCAGAAACCATAATGACGCTGTAAATCCTCACCGTTTTTGAAGTGTGAATAATGTTAGAAAGCTCGTGTGACTGTACACATTGAAAAAGCCTTTTTGATCCAATGTGATGCATACTGTTAAAAATATAATTTAAACAGCTTTCATATTCATATAGTAGTAAGATTTTTGCACCTTCAAAGAGTGACTATGGGCTTTCTTTTTCTAAATCTTTCTCCCTTCTTTTCCCCGCTGTCCTGCCAAGGCGGTGGTGAGAGTGATTCGTCGGTGCAGATGGCGGAGACAGCGACAGCAACAGAAGCACGGGGAAGGGTGGCGGATGCATCGGGAGCGGGAGGGGGCGGCGACAGTCAGATATGCAGCAGCATGGTGTTAGTAGTGGTGGCGGAGAGGCGGGGGTGGACTGATGGGGGCTGCGATGGGTGGCTGCAGGAGCTTCGCGGCAGGTGGGTTGGCAGCGCTTCCGGCGACAAGGGCGGCCGCAAACGCAGGGTAGAGGTTGGTGGTGGTGGCGAAGGCGGAGATGAGGAGGCGGAGGTGGGAGCGTTGGTCGGGTCGGCGGCGTGAGTTGGAGGAGAGGCATGGGCTCGGTTGGCGGCGGGGGCGGGGACGGGTACGGGGACGCCAGCGGTGGCATAAGGGGCAGAGGGGTGGGAGGCGGTGGGAGCGGCGGCGGTGAGGCCTGCGAGGCGTGCTGTGCCAAGGCAGGGGTAGGGGCTGAGGTGGGGCGGTGGCAGGTGTGGCGCAGCGGTTAGGCGAGGGCGCTGGCAGCAGCAGGGCAGTGGCAGAGGCGTGACGCGCGGTCGTTATCTGGACGGGGCCGCCTCGTTATTTCGCTCCTTCTGAAGAAACGTGCTTTCCGCCGTGATCACAGGCCTGCGGCGAGCGGCGCGTCTGCGCCCCCCACCCCCGCTCTAGATAGGGCGCGGAAGCCAGCGCGCGCCGCGGTCAACTTCTCGTCCGGAGCGGCGGCGGATTAAGAGCGCCTGCGGTGGGAAGATAGGCGCTGGGGCGAGGCGGCACAGTGGGAAGGGAGGGGTGCGCACGAGATGAGGCAAAAGAAGGTGGGGGCGTGTGCAGAGGGAGAAGAGGAACAGGGGGCCGTGCGCCCTCCTGAAAATTTCGAAAGCGATTCCATTGTGTTACGTAATTAAACATTTTATTTCCTCAAATGTTTGTTCCTTAAGTTTCCCCCTATTGAGAAATATTTGTCATTTGACATAGGCTCTCTCCAAGCCTTCTCGTAACACTATTAAAAGTTCAGCATAAAGTCAGTTACACATTAATTGTGTAGTACAATTTAAAATTTCATTCTCGTATTGGTGGGGTTTATTTATTTTTAATAAAACATGGAATCATATACAGATAATAAAATTTAATCAAAAATGGAGCTTAGAAATGCAATTCCTCCCTCTTGTTTTAGATCGAGCAGACACGGAGGTACGTAAAACAGCAGCGCTGTGTCAACACAAGATGGGAAGAAGGTAGAAATTAGGATGTAGGGCAAAATAGTGATAGTAGATGGTAGGGACGGGGTGGGAAGGTGGTAGAATAGAAGAGGGAAATGAATCCAAGAGGTGGGGTGGTGAGAAGTCGGGAAAAGTGAGAAGTAGTAACGGATTGGGAGGAAAAGGCTGGATGTGGCGCGGATAGTCCAGTTGATTACGCATTTCTTAGAAATTCCGTTTTACAATTTTGTGTTTAGCTCTGCACTAAATTTATGATTTCATCCAAGCAAAGCGAATTACTTTATCAGCCCGACAAGCAATTAAAATATTTGGCGTCCAAATCTGATGAGTTGTCTAATTCTTTTTGGGTTCCTATTTCATTGTCATCTATACACAGTGAACTTTTATAATATAATACAAAAGTCAACGGTACTTGAATTGGGTGTAAAAGTCTGTTAAAGTGTAAGTAGGGGAGGAGGAGTGGCGCCGTTTCAGTGACACACTCAACGTAGGGAGCGAATGTAATTCTTCTTCTTCTTCTTCTTCTTCTTCTTCTTCTTCTTCTTCTTCTTATTATTATTATTATTATTATTATTATTATTGATTATATTAAATAAGGAGATAAAATAGGTACCTTTTGCAGATTGTTTTCCCAAAGTTCAACTAAATAGCCTGTTTCTTTTACACGTGTTAATATGACAGTGAAATATATCTTACTTGTGTCACTCGATTGGAAATAGCGACTCACACTCAATCACACTTGTATGCAATGTTCCGAAGTAGCCTTAGCCTACCGTTCTTGAAGTGTGTACGTACAGCCGACGGCAAACACTGCAATGGATGTGGATTATCACATTAGATCTGGCTTCCCCCACTGAAAGACCCAGCTTTCCACTTCTACTCGTACCACTGATACTTCAGAAATTGATGCTATGTAAACCAAATACAGATATTACGTCAACAAATATTTTCAATTTCTACGCACTAGAATCTAAGATGCAAAACTTGCAATGTGTCAAGGCTTCTACGCCAGTGAACATAAATATATTGCAAAAGAGGCGTACATCCATAAACTATTACTCCTTTAAATGTTAAACTACAAATAGTTTGAAATTACAAACATATTTTTCGTTGTTCTAATTTTGCGTCTTTCTAATTCTAGTTAATTAAAAACTTAATATTTAGAGATAGTTTTGAGTAAACATGGTTCTTATGGTTTTTCAACAGCACATATTTTTGCGTTATTTACATCTTTTCGAAATTTTCAAAATGCAGTGTAAATGAAATGAAGACTTACACATTTTGAAGAACCCTATGTTTTATTTGGGACAAAAATCATAATTAAAAAAATTAGTAGTTTTTAGAAAATTTTGTAAATGTTTTCAAGACATTATGTTCAGAGCATCGAGTCGATCGAAAAATACATTTTTGCGTAAATCGACAGAACAGTATAGGTTCAAGCTTTGACAACAAACAGTCAAACAAACAGGCACATTTTTTACCGTAAATATTTTTTGTGTCAAGGACCCACAAAACGCAGATTCGAATTACACAGTGTGTTAAAGGAAAATAATTTATTACGCTGGTGAACAAGATTTATCCACTTTTTGATATCAGGTTCTCACAATACGAGATCTGACGAAAAATCGCCATTTCCGAAAGTACTTAGTATGGCGAAAAAATTATATTAGAGGTGCTAAAACAGCCCGTGCTTTGTCACCGTATGTTAACGCAAAAATACGAAACATGAACTCAAATTTTTGAAAAATTGTATATGATCTTTTTAACATATCTTTAAAGAACATATTTAATTAAGGGAACATCTCTAATTTTTATATTATAGTTGTAGGAAGACTCCGAAAAAAATTGAACTTTTGCAATTATCGAAAAATCGAGGTTTTCAACGAACATGAGATTCGCACTTTTCTCTTCAACGTCCTCCATACTATCCAACAATAATATTTTATCAAAATCGATGGAGCTTTTTTGAACATTTGGAAAATAACCCTGTCATGTAAAGTACCACCCAAAATTAAATATCAATTTTAAATTCAAGGGGCCGATACATCAGCCAGATCGCCTGAGGATTATAACTTTGGAGAAAATAGGCTGAACCGTTTAGCCGCTAGCGAAGTTAACAGACATGGACAGAAGACGTTTCGTCGTCATTCGATCTTTCGGTATAAATAACCTACAAGACAAGAGAGAGGATATTGTAATTGAGCAATTGTATTTTATCAACTTTTCCGTTACCAGCGCCCTGTAATAATAGTTTTCTGCCGAACATTCGCCGTTTTTGCGCAGCATTACATAACTTTCTTTCTACTCAGATGCGAAAAAGTAAAAAAAATAAGAAAGGTAATTGAAATAATTGTGCAAAATGTAAAATGCATCGATGGTAGTGTGAGGGTAAGATGTAGAAATGGCTATTCAAAACAAATTACAGAATTACGAAATGTCCCTACATAGGTAAAATTAAAATTGAAATAAATAAAATCCATCGTTCAGGCGTGAAAAGTGGATGTCTAAAAATTAAAAGTGATAAAATTGAAAAAAATAAGCAGTGATACGTTCTTAATGTTTCAGTGATTAGCTGTGATTAACCAAGCAAACTAAATGGAAGGTGTGTAAAGTCACTATCTGATAGTGACAGGTTATTATACTATTAATTGGAAATTCGTAGAATATGTTTCATCTGGTTTATTTACTCGAGGTGTTTGAATGACAAAATGTACATGGCTTTCAAAACCAACCTCTCCTGGAAATAATTTACCTTTTCCTCTTTACAACACATGAAACGAACTCGATGTATAATAATGTTTGAAGAGGAATGTCAACAGCACACAATATTCAAACCACAAAATCGATAACGTAAACTTTAAGTAATAATTAAAAGGCATTGTGAACTTAATAAAGTAAATCTTGGCCGTCTGTGCAAAACGTTCCATTGAATTAACTTTTCACAGGTACATAGGGACAATATAAATTTTCTCACTTAATAAATATGAAAATTATCACGCCCAGACAATATTGATAAAATTCGAAATATAAATGAAGTCACAGCAGTGCTTTTGACTAGGTGGTTCTAGGTTCCAGTCCCAAGTGCCAAGATTTTCGACATTAGCTTGTCAGCTAGTTCGAATTTAGGCGCCGCCTGCAAGGGAATTCTAGCGGCCGGCTGCCTTGACCGGTAGTTTTCCGTGGTTTCTCCGATCAACACCAAGTAAATGCTGGAGAAGTATCCTAACAAAATGCGGACTGGGGAAAGACTGCGATTTTCCCTTCCTCTTTAATGTCCTTCTTCACTCCTTACTTACACACATATACATACACTTACAAACACCACTACCACACATGACGGGAGCTTAGAGCACGCTTTGTGTGATGCCTAGCTGTTGGCAGATACCTAGTTAGGGATAACTTCGCGACGTGTAGTGGCAAGCCAATGTGCAACTCGGCACCGGATCTCACCACCCAGCGGGTGAAGGCCAGACTCACCTCCCATGATAAAAACATGCACTACACTTATAGATACAATAAACATAGTAGTTGACGCGTACGGAAACAAAATTATCAATCGTGGGCACAATTGAAGGACTATACAGACTAAACAAATTTCCAGAGAATATCATAATACATAATAAGCGTGAACTTGAATTAAATGTTAACCTTTCAAGAATGAAAATAGTGGCATAATTTCCATTAGCTTTTCTACTTTTTTTCAGTTATTAATGCTTTTTTTTAATTCTAAAATGAATACGAAGTTATTCATATGAAATAATTTCCTAAAAATTAGTTCTACCTTATGTGAATAGTTTGGTCTGAAAAGAGGTTTGTAATATTTGTATCTTAACTCTTTCAGCATCTGAAATACTATTAACGTTCTCAGGGGTGTCTCTGACATATTCCAACATTGAAATGTCTCCAGTGTAAAGAATACGTTAATCAGGACACAAATCGGATGTCCAATATTAGGCTTATAAACATATCTAGATTTAGACCTAAACCCAAAATGGTCAGTCTGAGAATTATTTCTATACCATAAATAAAAATAAAACAAATTGCACCCATCTCTCTGTCGCCACCACGCCAACTCCCTCTCCACTCCAATGGCCGTCATAGTATGTTAGCATTTAAATTATTACTTTTTCGTTGTATAAAAAATTGTAGGTTTCTTATACATAAACATTTCTTGGCCTGCTTATAATATTTTTTTTATTTATAACAAAAAATTTACAATCTATTTTTTTACAAAATAATAAGTAAATACGATGTTGTAGAATTATTCTGACATTGATTTGATTATCCAGTGAGTATCCATTCGGTACTCTTTCATTCTACTTCTCATACTATAAACAAAAAAGCAAGTATTATTTTGGGTTACTGCAAGTTGGGATAGTTTAGTAGCTGAGGGTTTAATGTTTCAGTATTTGTTGAGAATCTATATGGGAGTTGTAGGGTAGCGCGGGCGCGGCTTCTGGTTAGTCGATGGATGGGTCTGCACTATTGTCTAGGATGTGAGGGCTAAGTGGTTTGGATGGTTTTCAAGGCGCTTAGAGATATTTTTGAGCTGATAAATTCTATTCTTTCCAAGACAGCTGGCCATTTTAAGTCCTTGTGCCAGTGCTGCATTTTGATTAACCATAGTGCCTGCCGCTTATCATTTTAAAGGTCTTGGATTGAAATTCTCTGGATGATCGGAGATTACTCTTGCTTGCCTGTGCCCCAGGATTTGGATGCCGGTAGGTCCATATTGGATTATGATAGCTTATAATCAACCCAGTTTATTTCTTCCCCAGTGATAGTTTGAGTGGTATCCTAAGTATCCAGCTATAGTTTTCTTATCTTGAAATTGAAGGTGCTTTTTTTTGGCAAAGATGTGATGCTTCCATGTTAGCCGTTTGTCTAGATGTTATTCCAAGTATTTTACACTTTCACCGTACTATTGGATTGTTGTTGATCGTGGACAGTAGGGCATTTGTTTTTCTCACGGTAAAGTTATACTGGACTGATGTATTTTTCGTTGATTTTTATTTTCCACTTTTTGGCCCAATCTTCAATCATTAGAGATGTTCTTGTAAATGTCTTGATTGCGACATTAGGGTCTCATTCGAGCTAGTATGGCCGTTCATCTGCAAAGTGGCTATGGTTGTTTTATCTGATTTTGTGGTATATCAGTCGTATAGAGGCTGGTATAGCATAGGCGAGTACACTACCTTGTTGGACTCCGGCCTTGATTAGATGGAATTCAGGATAATTCATTTTGATATTTTGATTGGAAGGTGCCGAGTGGGATAGAAAAGATCTCATAATGTTGAAGAAGGGGATACCGTAGAAAATTCTTGACTTTAAAATAAGAGTCATGTGCCATACTTTGTCAAAAAGTTGGGCTGTCTAGAAATTCGGCTGACAGTATTTCTTTTCTTGAAGCAATATCTCATGTAGTGTGATTCTATTAATTTGTTCGACGGTAGAATGCTGTTGTCTAAACCAAATTGATGATCAGGGGACTAGTATTGTGATTGCTATGTTGAGGACGTATTCTGTGATAGAAGAAGTTTCTCAAATACTTGGATAGATAGGAAGTATACGATTGGGACGGTAGCGAGGAGGTTGCATGTGGGAGGTTTCCCAGGCTTGAAGAGAAAACGTTGAATTTGGGCTACTTTTCCATTGCCTCCGGGTAGTGCCCTGTTTCTTATGAATACTGTTAAACAATGCATAATTATAGTCTTGCCTGTCGCTCGGTAGATTCTTTGAGAAAGTTTGTTGATTAGGTCCATAGCCAGGAAGCTTTTTTTGTTTGATAAGGAGTTATGGTTTTGGTAATTATCTTCTGGGAGTGAAGTGCGGATTGAAGAGGTCATTTGGTTCTGGCAGTTAAGATCCTCTGATTTGTGCTCTGGTTAGTCATTTTATAATGGGATGAGTCGGAATACATTAGCAAAGATTTGGCAAAGTTAGACGCTTTCTGTTGGGTTTCTTGCCCAACTCTGGGTTTCGTCCCTGATTGGGGATTTGATTTGGTTCGTTTTTTTAGCTTCCCTGTGGCTTTAAATAAGGAGTAAATTGGTATCTTCTGTTGGGGTAAGGTTGGTTATGAAATCTTTGTGAAACCTTTTGTTGTTTGAATTCGTTTAGAAGGCGTTTTAGTTGCCTAGTTGCTTCTGTTGTAGTTGGTACGGTCTTCAGGATATTTTGAAGTATGCCAGATTCCTTCTTAGTCTTCTTTTCTCGGCTATTTTGTTCAAAAGAACTTTTGATATTTCACGCAGCCTTGGGTGTAGCGAAGTTGCGGTGTAGCGGTCCAAGCTGCTTCTTGAATATTTGTATTATATACTCAGTCGCTTCGTCTATGTGGTCAGCTTGATTTTGGTGGTAATCGGATGTTTTGTTTCATAGATATCTGTTTTCTATACAAGTTTCCAGTTTGTCTTTCTGTTCGTTAGTGACGCGGGAGGGAGGATTGTAGAATAATTTTGTTGCCGACTGGATAATTATTGGAGCTGTGGTCTGAGGACAGTTCGTGGGAAGATTCTATGATACAGTTGTGGATGGATTCCTTTGTTATGAATATGTCAATTACATCTTGGAGTTTTCGTTAGATCGGTAGGCAGTAGGTAGGTTCTCCTGTATAAATGGTTTCTAGCTGAAGTGAGGTAACTGCTTCAGCAGTTCTCTCCTCTTGGAGTGATGAGCCTGGATCCCCATTGCGTGTGTTTGGCATTGTAGTCTCCTCCCACCATGTACCTATTTCCTAGAGACTTAAAATAGGTTTCAAATCGTTGTTTGTCTATTTTGAATCTTGGAGGCAGTAAATGGCACTGATGGTAATTGGTCGCACTCCAGTCCATAATTGTACAGTCGTTGCTTGAATATCCTGTTCTGTACAGCTTCCTGTTCTTGATGTTTTATTAGTGCTTTTTATTAATATTGCTGTGCCACCATGGGCATTGCCACTAGGGTGTTTAGTATCGTATAAAGTGTAGTCTTCCAGTTTAAAGTAGCTTCTTTCTGTGAAGTGAGAATTCAGAGATGAGTAGCATGTCTATTTTGTTTTCGTTGAGAAATATTTCGATTTCTTGGCGATGATTTGCCAAGCCGTTGGCTTCCAAGCTGCAATGCGAAGGAATTTAGGCATTAGATAGTTTGGAGACAAGCGACGTTATGAGGTTAATGAGAGAGTTTATTTGTTGACTTTGCGTGCTATTAGTATGTTTTCAAACCTCTCAAAGGAGTGCTGTATAATTTTCATAATGGAATTGCTATCGTCGTTGTGTTGATGTCTTTCTACAGGCTTTGATCGCGCAACATCGGCCACATGTTCCTGCATTTACATGTCCACTTCTTGAGTTTTCGTGAGATAAGTAGTTTCAATGCTCCTGTTTTGTGTTTGCACATGCAATCTCTTGTTGAAACATTCTGTGTTTACTTGAGTTTGTTGTACCTTTCCTTTTTAATATTTCTTGTATACTTTGCAACCTTTGTAGTTGGCGGATGGTTGCCTTCACACAGAGCACAAGTGTTTGACTTTGCTTTTCTTTTAAACACTTATCTGGGTCGTGTTCTTTTCCACATTTAACACACCTGTACGGGTATGCACAGTACGACCTGGTATGTTCATATCTCTGACAGGTTTTTGCATTGTACTATCTCGCGTTTCAGGCGTGGTGGTTCGAAAGCAACAACACAACTTTAACAGTCGGTTAATTTTTAAACACTTCTTTGTTGTTAGGTTTGGGCTCAAGGTCAAAAAAAAAGGGGCAGAGGTGATTTAGTTAGCCTGTGGCGACATTTATAATGTTTCTAACTTTGTGATCCTTTTCCAGAAGCGCAGCCTTGATATCTTTTACGTCTACCGTATGATGTATGTGTCGCAAGACAACTCTATACGCACGTTCTTGTTTCACTGGTATGTATAGTATACGTGACTGTTGGCTGATAAATGTTTTATTATTTCCCTGTAGGTATTTGGAGTTTTCGGCGTTATTTTAATTTTGTCGTTTGCTAGAGATTTTATTTTCGAAATATTCTGTTTTTAAGGCTTCCTTTAAAAATTTGATCATAGCTTGGAAACATTATTCACATTTGCACGAAAAATTGGAGGTACAGTGGTTTTTGAAAGTTTCCTCATTGTTTTCTGTTTGTGCCTTCTATATCAAGAGCACTGAATTGATTCTTGGTGGGAACTGTAATATACACTAGATTACTATCGCAAGACGCTGTCTTTTGCCTACCCTTCTATTAGCATCAGGGTCGAGGACGTCAGGGTTCGGCCTTTTTGACCGAGCTGGGTGTGTATATTGCCATACATTCTGCGTCAGGTTGACGGAGCAGATGAACGATGATCCATGCCGTTGCTGTCGCTGCCTGTTGATTTCGGATGACATTTCTTGAAGTAAACAGCTTCCCGGGTGTCAGTAGCATGCAATCGCACTACATTGCTACTGATCTACCCGAAAGTACTTCGGTAATCGACGAGTTTTAGTATAGGTTGTCTTTTGTTAGGTTGATTTGAATATGAAGAATAAACCCTGTGTTACCTTTACAAATATAACTGTTCACTTAGAAGCTAGTGCGCGCATCTGGTTATTATCGCTAGATCTTTTCCTTATCTGGTGCCCTCGCGGGTGAAGCAAGTAAGACACTACGGAGCTGCGGGCACGATCCGCACACCACAGCGGTCAGGCGAGTACTGTTCTTATAATATTAAGCGTTAAATTACGAATATAAAAGTCTAAAATTTGAAATCCTCTGTTGTCTTTAGATTTGTCTTTCCATTCTGATTTCGTATTAATTGGCATTCAATTCTGTAGTGACCATATTAAGTTCATTCCACAATCGCATCCCACATTGCAACATAAAATCTGACCTTGGATTCACAACTACACTGCCAACGTGGCTTCTTGGCTTTTATTCGCCCTCAGCCAATTCCGAACACGCACTGCTGTCTTGCTTTAATTCTCCCAAAGCTATTTGTTAAAAAAATGCCCTACGTTCTCTGGATTACTTATACAGAATTACGTTTCTTATCCCGAGTTTTTGCTTGTATCTCACTGTTCTCTGTTTATAAATAAATTACGTAAATCCCCGTAGTTTAGATTATTACAAAACGTCCCTATTCATTCTAATTTTTTAAAATTCCATGTTCACTTACATATTGTTTATCTCATTCACTTGTCTCACGATAAATATTAAATTATAATTTCATTACCGTTGTTTAATAGCCATGATCCAATTGTTTTATTTGTCCCTTTATCTGTTATTCATTTACACCGTCACGATTAACTTTCGCTCGTTTTTCACTCTGGTGAATAAAATAAATATACCCACGCTCGCGATCCGTCAGTTGTTATGTTAAGTTCCGGATGTCATTGACCACTATATTTTACATTTGGCACTTTATGTCACTCTATTTAAGAGTCCTATGGACCGTCACAGTAATGACGGGCATAACCCTGATTCACCTAGTTGACGAGATATTGCCACAAAAGTATTGAGTCATTCTACTAATTCCATACTTTGTACATTAGAAAATTGAGTTAAGACAATTAATCTTCAGATCAACTTTCTTTGCATTGAATCTGCCCGTATATATCTGATATTCTGATATTGTCTAAGTGTTCATGTACCTTCCGATCTGAGCATTTTTATGTTACTTAGAACCACTTTATTTCTACATAAATGGAGTGGCACTCCGTGTGGGTACCATGTGAATGCCTGCAGTCAGGTGTCTTTAAACAAGTGGCAGACGAGGTCACTGTGACGAATTTTACTCACATTCACTTTCAAGCAAAACAGCGAAACCAAAAAGAGTATGTAGAAGAGTAAATAAAGTAGTGAATACACACTACCTTCACAGGTGTTTGGGCTTCAACGTGTATCTGTTGAATGGCTTCTCAGATCGGCAAAGCAAAGTTTCTGTTTAATTCAGTCTAGATATTGTGTGCAATTCATGAAACGTCTCACGTTTTTTGAGACTGTATATTGAAGTACTTTCGAGCATCGTGCAGGTTTGAGCTGTAGCCAAGTAGAGAGAGAAAGTTGGCAACGCTGAGAGGGCTAGCGGGAGGACATTTGCGTGTTCTCCTTAACAGATGTCTAGCACATTATAACAAGGTAACAAAAATAGGGAATAGTTGGGCGCCAAAAGTAGCCTAGAGTATTCTAGGGCGAAGAGTCCACCAAGAGAACCGTATCGCAAGACAACGCAGAGAACAGAACTGCATAGATGATGTGCCAGGCGGTTATGGAAGTGAATCGGGTCTAGTACCTCCGAGGTTCAGATGGTGGTAAGACGTGGTGAAGACTCTCAAAGTGGCTTGCAACAGCAGGCTTACGGAAATATAATTGCCAGACGTATTAGAAGTAGTAGGTCCAGGCTTTGCTGGCATAGACATAAGGGGAGAAAAATCGATGGTATTAAATGAGTCGGCAATTATATATTACGTAGTGTTAGAAACTTTGTGTAAATTTATACTAAAGCTACATTGTCAGTTACTTATGTGCCACAAAAAATTTGCTAGCAATCTCAGATTCGTTTAGCGTGTGCTACAATACCAACAATGATTGGGGGGTAGCAGTTGAAATCCTAGCAAGGAGTCAGGCATGTCTTGACGTGTTTAACTTTAGATAGTTTTTGATGCGCGCGGATGTCACATTCGTAAGGCTTCGAACCAGTTGTTTATAAGACTTTCTCGGTCATAAGCAGGCATCTGGTGAAGCAACACCCCGTTCAACCAGCCGCACATCTTGCACGGTCTTGTATCTTTCCAATCCAATCTGCAGGAGCTATTGAAACGGTCTAAGATCTAGGTCACACGAGCGTTTTAGAGACGCGCGTTTGACGCGCGATAAGTTACGGGCATCGTAGATTAACACCAAAACGCTCGTGTGTCGTTTTGTATAAGATATGGTGTTCTATGACGCGCGTTAATGAAATTCTCGTGTGCAGTGTCCCTAAACAAGTAGTCGATTAATCCAGGATTACCAATATGACTGATGTCTCTGAGCTCTCTTCGTCTGACCTGATGTATGTCACACATCGCAGCTTCCCGAGAGAGGCGTCAGCGGCGCTCGTACACTCCTCCCTGATGACTCAGCCAGTTATGGCGTGACGCCTACGCCAATCCCTAAAACTTCACCATTGTTCAGAAGTATACCTTATCTGCAGTTTCAGCTATAAATACTATCGTAAATTTAGCAGACATTAGAAACACATATGCGTAAAGAGTAAAATAATAGTAGAAAGATAAATGAGAAGACATACGATCTAAGAGATGTAAATATACATATTTAGACATTAGATCTACAAGATGTAAGTACACATATATTAATTAGCAGTAGCCATAAGTATTCATACATGAATAAAAAAATGAACGGAAGTCAAAAATGAATTCTGGACGTCAATATGATGTGTAATTACCAGTGGCAGCGCAGCATAGCTCTCAATGTAATATGTCAAGCTTGAACGACAGTTTTCTTCAATTCAGTTTGAATATTTACCCAATGATCTGGAAGGGCGGTAATGAGGTCTGGAATCGTTCTTTGAAGCGGCTGAATGACAGCAAATCGCCTTTCAAATGCAGAGTACCGGTTATCACGATTGCCAACTCAGGCGTTGAACATCATCTCCTTGATTTCTTCCAGCAGGTTGGCTCACTAGCATTCAGCGTTTTACTAGAAATCCGTCAAACATCTTGCTTTCTCTATTATCTCATGAGATGCGAAATACTGCATAAATACTGTGTTACATTTGTCAATTTACTACTTGCTTTGCCATGAACTGTGATGAGGTGTTTTTCTCTATGCTAAACAAGCTACCTTAGTAGATAAGCTACCTTAGTACACTTGTGCATTTAATTGTTTACGAGAATGATGAGAACTGTGATACCTATGCTTGAACTGAAGAAATCTGAATGCAATCATTGTTATAAGAAATATGCACATCATTTTTCCCACACTATAAATATCAAAGTGAGAAACATTTTCGTAAGTATGGGTACAAATAAGACGACTATGAACGCGTTTTTGCTTATTCTTCCGAATATGTCAACTGTTTTCTGTCCAAACATGAACCGTATTCAACCTGCAGAACAGTACGATGTCCTAAGACTTAATCTGTTTCGCGCTGTTTAAAAGTCATTGGACAACTCTCATTTTTTCTTCTTTACTTCACGAAGCCCACGCTCCGAGACCCTTCGTCTCTGCCCCACATCGCTCCGTCCCGCCCCGAACCGCCCTCGAATCCCCCCGTCCCGCATTATTCCATATATCCCTGTCTCCTTTCCTTTCTCTCACTCTTTTCTCTCTCCCTTGGCTTGTCTTTGACCCATCCTCTGACTCACTTTGAGTCCTTCATCTCCACCCCACTTCATCTCCCGTCTTCACTTCAAGTTCCGACAGCTCTTCCTCTTTTCTTCACCATGCCTTCGCAGTCTCATCTCCATTCCACCTCACTTCCGCTCCCCGCTCCGTCTCGTCCCGAGCCCCTGTCGAATCCCCGCCGTCCGCGGCGGCCTCCCGCGCAGGGCTGAAGAGCGCATGTGGTCGCGGGGGCAGGCAGGGTGACAGGGGCGGCGGCGGCGGCGGCGGCTCGGAGGGTCAAGGGCCATCCCGTGCGCCGCGCCCCGTAATGACCACTGGGCACCGCCCGCCGAGGGCGAGGCGAGGCGCGGCGCTCCCGCCCATCGTTACCGGCCGGCCCTTTGCCCTCCCTTTGCTGCGGCCCCGCCCCCTCTTTGGCTTCAGTCTCCGCGCTGGCGTCGCGCGGTAATTGGGACGGCCGACTACCAGCTCGAAGAAATGATGGGCGCTGGAAGACACGACTCCTGCGCTTTCGTTAATTCCAATTCCAATCCTAATTATTGACGAATCCTGTATCTTCTGATCTTTCAAATTGTTTTATTCGAATAACATCGATTACAATAAATGAATGTAATTCTAAGAAAAACTGTAAAAAGAATAAAACTTTCTAGGATACAAACACTTTTGTATCGGAAAAAGTATTTCTGGATTTGCCAATTATTTCTGTTAAAATGTAAATATATTTTTGTGTAGACCTATATCTTTAAGTTATTAAAGTAGTAAGTACGATGGCCGTTCTGAAAGTAATGCCTCCCATTCATTTGCATGACAATTATAGTAAATAAAAATATCACTTAATTGAATGACTTAAAACACAACACTATTTCTCCCTATTTCCTAATCATTTTATCCACCTATTAACAGAAGCCTGCATGCCACTCCGATTAAAATCTGTACAAGCAGAGATGACCCGTTTGGGGAATTCTTATGGCAAAATTCCACGCATTGTCGTTTTATTTCTGACTCATAATGGAGACATAATTTCTCGTAATCAGTGACCATTCGATCTACAAAACCACCACCTTCAGCTTCGAATTGGGTCAAGAGCTCAACACAAACGTCTATTGGACGATGTTTGTGTTTCTGTGAGTGTGATCGCAAGACTCACATTGCGCACAATAAGATGGCCTCTTAGAGTTGCTTTAGGTAGTTTAAGATTGAACATAAACCTTTAGGTGAAGAATCGGTGCATACATTGTTTGATTGTCAATCAGTAATCCTTTTTGTCTGAGGGAATCATAAAACTGTTGTTAGGAAGAACCAATTACTTATTGAAAAGTCTGTGTTGAAAAATATTCTCGTTGTAAATTCTGTTCTGTTGTATTCATTTATAGACAATGAGGGGTGATAATTATTGACAGATACTCTTATACATTAGTTCAAACAGTCCACACATAAGATACGTTTGTTAGGAAAGTCACGTCACGACGAACCTACTGTCACGTCAATTTAGTTTTACATAAATTTCGAGACTTTTCTTGATATAGACCAACTATGAATTCTAAGGAGAGCTAAATCTCCAGAAAACGAAAGGAATGTTCGAAAATGTCTCATTTTGCTAATCCGCCTGAATTATTTTCGCTAATTTAAATGTTGCAAATTTTTTCACCTCTATAATGAATACTTTATCTGACGTTTGTTTTACTATTTGCTAAAACATATCTTTATTCTAGTCGTCGCATCGTCGAAGGTAGAAAGGGCACTACTCATTAAAAGACTAGTGACTGCAGCTTTGCTAAATTAAATGGACATCTTTAATATTCACCCAACTACGTAGTTTCTTACACATTGGCTCATTTAGATTATGATTTTGTGCAATTTAACAAATTATGTTTGTTACATAGACGAAAATCTGTTTCAAAAACGTATTTTAATGTTCGATCGTATAATCTTTCGTTACATTGCTACTGTCATTGTTCCCAGTA
Organism: Gryllus bimaculatus; assembly: GCA_017312745.1. Taxonomy (NCBI): domain Eukaryota; kingdom Metazoa; phylum Arthropoda; class Insecta; order Orthoptera; family Gryllidae; genus Gryllus; species Gryllus bimaculatus. Next base: position 1,276,936 of record BOPP01000190.1, on the reverse strand, counting down.
TTTGTACCACTCTCATCTCTGCAATTGATGATCCCTTAATGGGTTGTTGAAGTACATTTTTAAACAGCACGTCTTAACTTTATTGTTTCCCTTTGCTGGAAACATTAACCATTTTTGCATGCTAGAGCCCTTTGATTTACTCCTAGGTGCGGCAAATGTCCAGAGGAAAGTCGGCACTCGAAACCATCGAAGCGACAAAGGATGGGAGGGGCGTTGCCCATTAACGGCCCCGCGATTGCCGCACTACATCCCGTTGCGCTGTTTCAGCGTAATTAAAGCAATCCCGGCGGGTTGGTCGCGGCCACCGCAGCGCAGGCACTTCGGAGTTATTTATCCCCGTGTTTTCACCTCGTCTCCCCATTCTTTCCTCCTCCACACAGTTCCGCGAAGAAGAGGAATATTAATTACGCCGAGGGGAAATGTTGGAATTATTCTAGGGACGACTGTCGGGATAATTGCGTTCTCTCTCGAAAAAAAAATCCTGTCTTTTCCTCCCCCCCCCCATGGAAGACAAAAAAATTCTCGTTAAGAATTTATTCGCGTACACGTTGGAATTAAATTAAGACCAGTTTCTATGTTAGACTCCTAAGTCAAACAAGAAAGTCGAGAAGTCATTAGAAACGGAAATAATACGCGCTGGACGGGGGTGGCTGCGAAAGTAAGCCTGCTACTGTCTCTCGGGGGTCTCACATTTGCTGAAAGGGAGAGAAATTACTTCTGGAAAAAAATCCTGGAAGTGGCGATATTAGTCCTCTGAATTTAAAAGCAGAAAAAGGAGTGCTATTTGTTCTGTTACAATTACAGGCACACACATGTCAATTATATAAGTTTTATTAGGGTCTTAAATAAAAAGTAAAAATGCATACATTTTACCGTTTGGTCTATAAACTACTATCATGCATTCTTAAATACAGTAAATATCTAGGTAGTCTAATAGTGATCAATGTCCATATTTCCCGAAGGTAGATCAGGTCATGCATCTGATAGTCGGGAGCAGAACAAAGAAAGTATATCGCAGTTAAGAACTTCACATGTTTTATCCTTTCCTAGTAATTTAAACTTCTCAAAATTTTACACTTGTAATGCCACGCGTCTAGCTCTTTTCTCCACAATATATTGCGAACGCTATTTTATAACAAAAGGCAAATTTAATAGATCCAAAATATACACATATGTGGGTGAAATGAACCCTGATCTCCGGGAACGTAAGATTCAAATATCTTATAGATATGTTTTGGAAATATCCTTTCTCTGAATATCTACCAAAATGACATTGATATTTTAAAGAATTTCGTAATTATTCAGCTGCGTAAGATTACAACTTACTAACAAATATGACAAGCTTTTATTATAAAATGTTCTGCAAGCAATTAATGGCAACAATATTAAATTTGTATGCAATGTACTAGCAAATAAAGGAGATGACAAAAATGCAATTTATAAAGATAGTCTAAATTCATTCACATGTTGTATCAAATTAACATATTTTCATTCTTGGATTTGCCTTACACTATGTGCGGTTGTTCTTCAACCCTCATTTTTCATCTCTTTATCCCAAAAATAATAATCTTATTATACTATAGTACAAACCTTATTCTTCCTACAATTAATATATTTTTGCTTTCCTTCTTCAGCGCTTGCATTCAGCAGTCATGTTGCAATTCAGCGGTCTGTTGCATAAACGTCTTCGTGTTCAATTTGCACTCCATATTACTCTTCCTTACCATCGCCTATGTAACTATATTACCTTATCTAGTCAATGTACAAGATTATAATTTACTAGTAAAATTTTACTTACAGCAGAAGAAGTACACATATGAAATACCATATTGTTTTCTATTGCAACTTCGTAAAGAAAGAAATTATTGTAAAATGTTGCACAATTAGAATATTTACTAATACTGCTTTCTCTGATTAGATGCCAACCGTTATTTTTGACAAAAGTACATTCTTTCTTGTTTAGAAAACAAGGTGTAAATATCGAACACCATGGATAATAAACAACAAATGCTGAAAGGTAACCAAATTTCAAACTGTCACGTTTTATTTGAAATCTTACCACAATGAAACAAATGACATAATACTGTGCAACAAAGATTTCCATTTGCAATAATCATAAAAATAACACCATCTTCAAAGCCTGGCGCAATCTGCATGTGACTACATCTCGCACATTTCACTCATAATGCATTGTTCTCCCCAGAGTTGACTGAAAACGTTTTAAAATAGAACAGGCTCTCTGCATCTTAATTGTAACGTCCAGCCTTTTCTGGAATGCTGAAATCTATGAAATACCAACGTATTCCATATTTGTGACATCTCTCCCGCATTCAAAACCTCTAAACAGGCATATCCCAAGTGAAAATCAGTCAATAAATACATGTTTGTTAATTGCAATGAGTAAGCTTCAAAATAAACTATATTCCACATTCCTAAATATTGTAACTTGTATGTTATAGAATAGTTTTACAACGACAAAATGTTTCTGCATCTCAAAATTTGTACCGCCTGAAAAAAACAGGAATTCTGGAACAACAGAAAATATTAGATTGACAAAATGCATGATGGTGCACAGTTAGGAGTGCTTTCACAGCATTTGCGAAGCTAAATTATGCAGTAATCCACACTGGTGACCCTATTCCACATTTATACCTCTTTCTCTACTACATGAAAATTACTTTTACTATTTTAGTACCTAATTTATAACTGACCTAAGTTTCGAGACTTAGTTATTCTAAAGTTAATTTTGTTTTCTTAAATTCTAAATTTCTACGACTCGCATGTATATGCTTCCAAAACCTCCGACATTCTCGAGCGTTTCCCTTCTGTCCTCTGCCTCAACAGCACTCGCTTTTCCTTGCCTTCTTTATGTGAATGAAATATCCACTAAACGTGCCTCATCTTTGTTATCCTGCACCGATATCTCTCACTTGTTATATATTATCGCCTTTTAATTGAATTATTATGTGGAGTTCCTAAATACATTGTTTATTTCTGATTCTGTATTATGCAATTAACTGTGAAAATGGTGCACTTGCTATTGTTTCATCTATCCATCTGCAAATCGTGCGCAAAGCGTCTTAAGTGTCACACATTTTAACGTAAATATGCATTATCATTTTTAGCATGTTAATATGTAGCTTAAACGTATTTAAACATAAGAAAGTATTTCATATTCTTCTTACAACTCTTCATATTGAGGGAATAATATTGCCATGATAACGTGAAAACAACGGCGATACCTTCAATGTTTATTTTTCTAGATGTTTATTTTTTTTTCTTAAATATCTTACGTATCCTGATACGCGAGCACCTTTCTTGGCCTGCTCTCTCACTTCCTTGCATGAATGGCGATCACTGGTTTCCATACATTGTCGCTGCAGATTATCTTCAAATCTTCTATTAATCTCTTGCCTCGTAGTTTATACTAGTTCATCCTTAGCCGTCTAGTTCATCCTGTTTAAAATAGTTTTCAGGGGGACATTTCCATCGTGTTTATCTTTAGTAGTTCGTTTATTTCTGATTTTCTTTTCCATAACATCTTTCAGACATTTTTTTGCATAAGAGATGTTTTTCTCGATATCCTTCGTGAACATTTTCCAGTATGCGTCTTTCAGGTCCTTTAAATTCTTAAGAAAATAAGAACATAATTTTGGTGTTTGATATATTGAAAACATTGACAGTTTCGGATCAATGTTCTGCCACTTAAATATAATCCAAAGATATATTCTAGGGAAAATGAAATTGTAAGTCAGTTTGCCGCCTAACACGTTGTATAAAAAAAGTGGCTTCAAAACAATAGATATTATACTAGTGCGGCACAGTTGAGAAAATCTGCTACTTTTCTGAATGATGTGAAATTAATATGACACGTAGAGGGAAGGCAACCTCCACGAAAGCGGTGGCTCCGTTTTTGTTCTGCGCGTGTGACACTGCGCTTCCGGGAAATTGCACATCCATTCAATCCGGCAATTAAGGGGATCTCTTCCGCATTCTGGACTTAAGCACGTGAGCTCGAATATCGCCAGGAAGCCTACATCAAAAAATCTGTTTATGGTGGCAAAATGGATTGAAGAGAATGAGAAAAGAAAACGAGCGTAAAGAGAAAGTTAACAAAAGAGCAAAATAAAAATGAAATATTAATAATTGTTTTTGAAAGCTATACGTAATAAAATACTTTCATGTTAAATATTTATTTAGATATCAGTCTGTTTAATTTTTGTTCCTGTAAATTAGAAATGAGAAAGACATTGCAGGCCCAATAGTACGCTTTCTCCAAAACAATCATAGATATTCTGAATGAGACTTGATACACGTCAACTAGCATCAGATCATCAAACTATATTATTTTGTAAAATGTACCTAATTTGTTGTGTTAATTGCAATCTAGGCTTCACATCTGACGGAGCACCACAGAACGATGTTCTGGTAACTCGGGAATAATTATTAAATTCTACTATAAATATATAAATATTTTTATTAAATTAATATTTAATTTGGGGCTCGTTTCCAGATCTAAAATTTTATAAATCAAATACAAGTTGTAATTATGAAGCGCTCTTTGAGTAATTGATTAATGTTTTCGAGCACGTGCATTCTATATCAATCAGGGAAGTGAAAGTTTTATCCAATCAGGTGGCATTTCTTTCCCCCCTGGATGGTGAATCAAGCGCGAACTTATTGGTTGGCTTGCCCCCTTAAAGAAATTTCCCCTCGGCGGGGCACCGCCGAATCAAGCCTTAATCTCCCGACTTGTCTTTCGACACGTGTGGTAGTGCAGACATATAAGTGAAAGTGTGTAAGGGGAGAGAATGCGGCGAGAGAAAAAAATAAAATACAGCGTGCGATTCGAGGCCCATTTGTTAGGGTACTGCTCCTGCATTCGCGTACTATTCGCCGGAGAAACCACGTAAGGCACGGAATCAGAGCAGCCTGTCGCTAGAATACTCCTCCAGACAGAGGGTGGATTCCACTTAGCTATATATCTAATGTCGAATACTCTCCACGTTTAGAACCCAAACCCTAGAACCACCTGGTTAGAGTCTTCAGATTATTCCTAATACTTTTCTTGGTTGCTACCGTATTTATTCATTTACCTGGACGAATGAATATTTTATTCCTACTTGCGCATGCATTGTGGTGGAATCATAACATAATTTTCCTTGTGTTCATATGACAGAAGAACTGTTATTTTGATTTATTTTTGTGAAATAACATAACATCTATGTGCGATGTATGAAGAAGAAGTATTATCAATGTATGTTTTTTAGCTCCAGAATCTCTTGCATACCGTACATAGTTGAATTACGAATAGTTACCGACAAACTGTGATTAACAAAATTTCTAAAACTAGACAGTCTCGCTAGTTATGTTATGTGAATCGCAATAAAATGAAATGTGCGACAAACGACGAATATGCTATTCCAGTATTGCTAATGAAACTAGTGGTGCTATAACTGCTCGTATTTTCTCGTCCGTATTTTCACACAAAATTCTCGCGAAAAAGTACTCAAATTCAAAAATTTAGATTATTTAAAATCTATCTTTAAGAAACAGATTTGAATAAAGGGAAAACTCTTTCTTTAATGTTATAATTCTTGGAAGACACCGAAAAAATTTTGAATTTTTGCAGTAGTCGAAAAATCAGGGTTTTTAACGAACGAGATCTGCATCATTCTCTTAAACTTTCTTCACACTATCCAAAAACAAAATTTAATAAAAAACAATGTATCAGTACAAAATGTCTTAGTACTTTCATGTACAGTGTTCTCCAAAATTAAAATATGGATTTCAAATTCAAGAAGCCACAACGTCAGTTAGATTGTGTATGGAATGTCAGCTTTCTAGAAAATCGGCTGAACGGTTTAGACGCTAACGTTGTTCACAGACGGACAGACGGACTATACCACGTTCATAGAGAACAACGAGGTAAGACTATGCCAAATTGATACAGGATTTTTTCTACATTTAGCAACTGTATTCATCCACTTTTTCGTTACCAGGCTCTGTAATAATTTTTTCTGCCGAAAATTTGTCGTTTTTTCGCGCAGCATTACATAACTTTCTATAAAGTAAAAATGTATCAGCACACCCGGCTCTACTTCGAACACAAATAGCAAAAAATGAACTCATTCGAAAAGTGGGCATAATGAAGTCACATTTATGTCCAGAAGCTAAATAAGGAGGTATATCAGCATTTGCTTAAATGTGTGGGTAATCTGATCAACAAGTGTTCATTGATCCATTGTGTTATCTTTAACACCTAACATAATACATTGTAGACGATTATAAGATTTAACAATCTGCTTTATATAAAATTGTCTTTTTATAAGGTAATTTATCTTTCAATATTAGCCATTGTCACAAAAGCTCGTATATTTGCGCGACAAATATTTTGACACAAAAATTAGAGTCAACGAAAACCTAGGGACAGCATCCATACGCCTAGTTGTCATCTTCATCCTAATTATATGAACTGCTCATAATTCATTTGTGAATACCCTCTGAAATGAAGAGTAGAACTAGTTGTTACAATTAGCACGAGAATTGATTTGCTAGATAAGAACACTAAACGTTTCTGTGCCATCCACCGTCACGCAGGACAGACGGACTCTCATTTCATGCGTCAGTTTGTTACAGAAGCAAGTCAACGGTTTGTTGATTTAATTATGCTGCTCCTTAATTTTAATGGGTCCACTGCAATAACTGCATAATCTAACGGTGAATTCAACAATTTCATTTTGACCTTTGAACAAAATTCTACTGAATTCCCTAACACACGTTAGTACATTCTTTTCCAAGTTTTTTGTTCACGTAATCTCCCTTTGAAAACAAATTCTTTTTCAAACACCAAAACGTGAATTCCAGCCAGGCGAGGACGCTTCCCTTCGGTCCGATGTCAAAGACTGAGCCGTTTCTACCACACAAACGGAATTTCAAATTTCAATTGCAGGTGCCCGCGTTCAAGGCATCCTCCATCTCTGACCCGGAGGCGTTGGAAGCCCAAGGCATACGCAAAAGGACTACGTGGGGAACACCAAGCAAGGTATTGAGGGCGGTAGGAAACTAGCGGTAAACTGCATAAAACCTATTTAATGCGTATGAGGTGAATTTCTATTAAAAGATGTTCTCCGACAACTTCTGTCAGCATTCGCCGTGATGCAAGTCAATAGGAGGACATGTCGTCGTCCTACATCAGGTATGGTTCCGTTATTAACCACTATTGCATCATTTATACCGCCGTCGGTTAGCGTGCTCGCGTTCCACAGCGCAACCCAGGTTCGATTCCCAGCCGGCCCAAAATAATGGCTGTGCGCTTTCTTTACAAATGTCCCAGTATTTATTGCCGTTGAGGAAGCCCACTCTATGGTTAGGAAGACCACAATATACGGTGGAGGAATGTCTCCGCGCTAACCACAGAATCCCTTTATCCCGTGGCTGAGAGGCTTGGTCAACGCTGGTCGGCTGAGACCTGTGTAACTTATGTATTTAATTAGTATATTTTTGGGTATAGCAAAAACACCTAACAATAATAGAAAAGAAAAAAGAAGAAACAAGTTTCCTACAATTACATAAGATTCGTAAGTTTCTAGAGATCGCAATTTTTGATGATCCAAAATATTTGAGGACTCGGTTTTTTCAAGGATTGGTTACTTTCAAGCATTAGGTACTGCCAAGGATTGGGTACTGTCAAGAATTCGGCCCTTTCGAGGATTTGGACTTCCACAGATTCGGGATTTTTGCCGATTCGTAATTTTTGTAATTTCGGAATATTGTGTGATTTGGGACATTCGAGTGTTCGCAAATTCCATCACGGCCGAAGGCGGCTGCACGTGCGAGACGCGGGCGCAGGACTATCGCATATGCCTGGCAGCGCGGAAGACGGGCAGTGGACGAGCAGGGCAGCAATGCGGGGGGGGGGGTGGAAACTCGAAGCGCGCAGAGGCGGGGGTTGGGCTCAGGGCAGCGGCGGCGCGGCGTACAGTGGGCCACGAGTAACACGAAATGAGACACATGCGGATCGAACAAGTATTTCGACAAACGGCCCCAGAGACTCTTGTAAATACATTTTTTGTATAGTGAAGATTTTCCTCTCAGCATTTGCTCGTAAGAATAAAAGAAAAACTTCATCAAAACGAACGAATAGAGAGAGGAATTTACTGGACTAAAAGATAACGTAACAAATGATAACTATGTATTAGTATGAGTTATTAAATATTATTTACCCGCATGTTAGATCGTGCGAATTTACACATTAAACACATTTTAGTTTTGGCTGACATTTTCGAAATATTTTAATTAGCATCTTCAGAGCTAAAAATATAACTAAACAACTAAAAATGCGTGCAAACCAGTGCCGTCACTTTCCTGTAGCAGTACGATAGCTCGTAGAAATTGATCTTTTTTGGAATCTGCTAAAATACATCGCAAATAACAAGATAAGCGAATAGGGAGACAAATTAGTGACAAACGGAGTGAAGGAAAAAAAGTCAATGTTTTTTGAAATGCGAAACGAAAGAATGAACAAAGAAACGTGATGGATAGTGTCTGTACATTGAAGGGAACTCAAATTCCAACGAATGGTGGTATAGATTGGCAACGTCCTTGTATAAGATTTTCTAGAAAAAACAAAACATTTATGAGCGATTATCAATGTAACTTTATTATTTTTGGGAGAAACAAATAAAAAATGTATAAGAGACCGCTATTATTAAGGTACATTTTGAAAATGGATCTAATGCAAAATAAGCATTAATAATTAAAATTTTAATTTTCAAAAATTAATAGGTGTCGTAACATCACCAAATCCGGTCAGAAAATATTAATTATATAGATATTATACCCTAAATATCAGCATAGAACATTAGTGGGTATACGATTGCTGAGAAAACACTTTTTGAGTGTAGTCAGTAAGTGTAGTCACGTAGTCCAATGGTAACGTTTTGTTCTGCATTGTATATTCGGAATGCAATTTAAGTAAGATTAAGAAAATCCACTGTTCCAAAATCAAGTTTTTCGGCCGAAAGGTATTCAATTTTCTAAGCAGTATGACAATACTTTCAACTATAAAAACGTGGTAGTTATTAAAAAGGTAAACAGAAAAAACTTTGAATATTTGTTATCATACCCATGATAGCATTTTGGACGTTGGAGGAAAGTAGCCATACGAAATAATGTAAAAAATATAAATTTTTGGCGAAAAGCCAATTTTTATAAAAAATGTGCCTAAGGTTGCATTCTGAAATATCGCATTGACTAGCATTTGGAGGGCAAACTGTCGGCCCGCACAGGCCACGTCCACCCCCCCCCCCGGGCGGCGTCACGCTCTTGGGCCGAAGCGCCTCCGCAGCTCCGCGCCGGTGATGGGCGTGTCGCGTTGGCGGCGCCTGTGAACGCCGGCCCTCGCCTCACCGCCACGCTCACAGCTAAAGACACGAACAAAACGACCGTTCTCGCAAGACCAAACACAGCACAGAGGCCACGACCTACAGGCTGCCAGGGACGACGATGCACCTGGTGCACCGCCACGCTCAAGTCGCCGGCCCAACAGACCCACTCGGGGCCTTAGCATATCCAACAACTCTCTGCGCCCACGCGCCCTTTCCGCCATGCCCGGCAACGGTAGTCGCGTACAAGGAAGAAGGTGCTGTAGATATGGTCACGACCCTCGTGTCCTCACCCGATCATATAAGCGCTATTCTCCATCTCGTCTCCTCCTACAAGGTAGTCCAGTGCCGGCGTTCTCAACGGTCCAGAACTTACCCAAATGGGGTAAACGTACACCAACAAGTGGACCTGTCCCGCCGTTACAGGCAAACACCGTAATCACTCGCGATAGCTCCACACTCTTCCCGTATAACAGGCCTCTCAACGTGCCACTGCTCATCGGTGGCCAGATACCTCGTAACATACACTCGCGGTCCTCCTTCGTCGGGCTCCTCGAGCCCGCCCTCCTACTTCTGAAGCTATTTACGACGGCGCCGTCCACTGGTCTGGCCCATATGTTAACCACACTATCCTCTGCCCAACGCGTACCGCGTCCGCTCACCTCCTCCAACTCCATTTGTGGCCACACACTGGATCGCCGAATCAAGAAGCGGACCGCGCCATATACTACTTTCACAGTCATTGTACAGCACTACAGCCATCGGCTCTCGTGCACTCGACTCCAAAAAGATTCCTCCTCGACGGCTACCAGTCCCCTAAACGACCTCGGCGGCAGGACAGGCAGGCCAGCCCAAAAGGGCGGCCTCTAGTGAAACAGGGCGCGCTTCGCAGCTCAGTGTCTTCACTCTTCGTCCGCTACCACATCATTCCTCCACCACACGCAACAACCGCATCCAACTCTCTGGATATTTCCACCTGTGGCGCGCGCACAGCACGACTCTCAAACGAATCTCCGGCGCCGCGTTCGACAGCACAACACCCCCCCGCGAGCGGTCTGGCCGACCGTTGGCCACCGTTCCAGAAACACGTTGCAGACATCGCACATGGCGGCTAACTCGTAAGAGGATCACCCGGCGCCCCCACACCTCTCACACACAGCATATACTCACTTTCCGCCCTTCGTGCCCACTACCCGCCCGTCTTCGCGACGCCCTTTTCCCAGCCTATTTTCGTTGGATCGAATCGCGTCATTTTGCAAATATGAGTAAGAGCAGTCGCCATTACACATCTCGATAACTAAGGGTAAAACCTCTTTTGAGAGCGTAGGCTTTCCGCGGAAACCGAGTGCAGGTAAGTAGGTAGTTCCTTTCTTGTTAAGTCCGGCTTCGACGTCTACGGATTTTTGACGTCCCGCGCTGAAGAAGGCCGCAGAAAGTGGTGGCCGAAACGATCGGGCACGTTTGTCACTGGAGCGCTGGCACAGCGTGTCACTCGCGGACGAGATCAAATACAAAAAATACCCTCGAGCTTCGGTGGTGCATGTGTCGTGAGCTGGAGAATGGATACGAAAGACAGCTCGTGGGCAATGTCGCGGAGGGCATATCCGACAGGGCATTTAAGAGTGGTCGTACAACCTCAAGAGGGTACGAGGTGTAAATCAAAAAAGTTATGATTAAAAAGTAGAGTGAAAAAGGCAAAAACGCAATAGACAAAAAAAAAAATAAGAAAAAAAAGCGACCCCGTTTACATGAAGAAAATATCAACTTTCATTAGTACCCGCAGAGATATTAAATTTGAAATTTTGGAAAAAATTTAAAATTCCAATTTTTAGAAGGCGTAATATTTAGTGGTAAGTTACATAACCTAATATTTTATTAAGTAATTCGTTTACGTGTGAGAGAATAGACGAAAAAATATGGCTGTAATTTTCGTTCATAAAGCTGTAACTATGTCAGCGCAAATAATTTGGAAAATTTGTAAAGCTACAACCGCGAAAAACGGGCGCGCAACTTAAACAAGATGATCGCCATTTGTATATACTACAACAAGTTTTAATAAAATGTGCTAAACACCAAATTCAAGGATAAATTTAAATTCAACAGTGTATTGTTTTTTGAACGTGTGGTGAACGGGACACCTTTATTTAAGTATCTGTACCCTATTTAATATGTTCTTTGGATTGTAACACAGCATTGCACTACTGTTTTAATGACTAATACCTTTCTGTTCTACAATTGTAGGTGGTGCTCATGAATAACTGTTTATAACTCTATTGTGATACATTATAAGGAAATCAACAAGTGAGATTTCGTTCTTTTATTTTGTGCCCAATATTGGACGTAGAAAAATCGGCCAGACACATCTATAACTAAGGGAAAACCGGAGCCGTTGAAGGATAGTCCGCGGAGGAGTCAGATAATAGGTCTCGTATATATGCTGTTAATTGCCTTCATGGTTGACGCCCTGAAGAAGGCCGCAGAAAGTGGCGAAAGTGGCACCTTTGTCATGGTACGCAGCGTCCCCCGGACAGACAAGTAAAATACCTCTTTTGCATGTGTCGTGCTCATTTTCATCACTGGAAGTGAATAAATGAAAAGATCTTTACCTAAATGTACTAATTTTGTTTTGAACAAAACTTTTTGATGAAGAAATGGAAATTATTTAAAAGAAAATGTTTTATAAGGTGAGTTGCGCAGTAACGATTTAATGGATCGTGGTAACTGCTGACGTTCTGACAGTAAATAATTGTGAGATTTTAATACAGATTGGATAAGATCATGTAAATTTGTTAACATTTGAATATTTGAAAAAAAATATTGACCTCTGGCAAGCAATTTTGCCTTTTCAATGCAGCGAACCGGCGAAGTCCAATTCCCAAATGGGAAACAGAGTTAGGAATGTCTTTTTCACTGTTTATATCCCAGTTCATTAAGCCTTTGCATGATAAATGTTGAAAGTTTCGGCCCCCCCGGAAAAAAATGGCAATAAGGGCTCGGGGTTCCTAACCGCAAAGTCTGCGCTGAGTCCATGGTCACCTAGGACGGGACGCCAAAGCAGAGCTCGAGGCTCAAAAATACTGTAGTGCCAGTGTGCATTTTAAAGTGATAACAAAAAGGGAATGGGTTTTAACGATCTGTTCACTCCTTTGTTAACAATTTTTCCTACCCAATCTTCTGAACCGGACACCACGAATGTGATTTGAATAAATTGAATTCAAAATTATTTTATGAATATTACTATCAAATTAATATTTAATCGACATAGAATTTTACGCTCTTATTTTCTAAAACAATTCAGAAACTCAAGTAATATCAATCTTGGTCCTTATCTATTCTGTATTTTAAGCGTAATTGAGATATCCTAGTTAGCATATTTACAATCATTAACATCTAGAATTTTCGCTTAAACATCTGTAGCAGGGTACGACGCAAATTAATACCGGCCTCTTTTTTTCCACGAAACATATCATTTTGGTCTCCCTCTTCGCCGTAATGGGTTTATGCGTTTATATTTTATACAAGAGGAGAACTAGTATTTTTTATTAAAATCAATTTTGGAAAGTAAA
>BOPP01000190.1:1161787-1263959 GCA_017312745.1 Gryllus bimaculatus | reverse complement strand
CGAAGCACGCAGAGGCGGGGGTGGCTCAGGGCAGCGCGGCGCGGCGCACAGTGGGCCACGTAACACGAAATGAGACACTGCGACCGGACAAGTATTTCGACAAACGGCCCCACAGAGACTCTTGTAAATACATTTTTTTGTATAGTGAGATTTCCTCTCAGCATTTGCTCTAAGAATAAAGAAAAACTTATCAAAAACGAACGAATAGAGAGAGATTTACTGGACTAGAAGATAACGTACAAATGATAACTAATGTATTAGTATGATTATTAAAATATTATTTACCCATGTTACGGATCGTGCGACTTTACACATTAACACATTTTAGTTTGCTGACATTTCGAAATATTTTAATTACATCTTCAGAGCTAAAAATATAACAAACAACTAAAAATGCGTGCAAACCAGTGCCGTCACATTTCCTGTACAGTACGATAGCTGTAGAAATGATCTTTTGGAAATCTGCTAAAAATACATCGCAAAATACAAGATCGCGAATAGGGAGACAAATAGTGACAAAGGAGTGAAGGAAAAAAAGTCAATGTTTTTGAAATGCGACAAAGAATGAAACAAAGAACGTGATGGAAGTGTCTGTACATTGAAGGGAACTCAAATTCCAACGATGGTGTATAGATTGCAATGTCTTGTATAGATTTTCTAGAAAAAAAAACATTTATGAGCGATTATAAATGTACTTTATTATTTTTGGAAAACAAATAAAATGTATAAGAGACGCTATTATTAAGGTAATTTTGAAAAAATGGATCTAATGCAAAATAGCATTAATAATTAAAATTTTAACATGTCGTAACATCACCAAATCGGTCAGAAAATATTATTTATGATATTATACCCTAAAATATTCACATAGAACATTAGTGGGTATACGAATTGCTGAAAACACTTTTGGAGTGTAGTCAGTAGTGTAGTCACGTAGTCAATGTACGTTTGTTCTGCATTGTATATTCGGGAATGCAATTTAGTAGATTAAGAAAAATCCACTTTTCCAAAATCAAAGTTTTCGGCCGAAAGGTATTCATATTTTCTAGCAGTATGACAATACTTTCACTATAAAACGTGGTAGTATTAAAAAGGTAAAACAGAAAAAACTTTGAATATTTGTTATCATACCCATGATACATTTGCGTTGAGGAAAGTAGCCAATACGAAATAATGTAAAATTAATATTTTTGGCGAAAACCAATTTTTATAAAAATGTGCCTAGGTTTGCATCTGAAATATCGCATTGACTGCATTTGAGGGCAACTGGTCGGCCCACAGGCCACGTCCCCCCCCCCGCGGCGGCGTCTCGCTCTTGGCCGAAGCGCCTCCGCAGCTGCGCGCCGGTGGAGGGCGTGTCGCGTTGGCGGCGCCTGTGAAACGCAACCCGCCACTCGCCTCACCCGCCACGCTCCCACGCCAGCTCGTAGCCCGCCCTCCCTTCACTTCCCTTCCCGCCCTTCGCCGCCACGCGCACCTCAGAGTCACTGTCTGCCTCGACCCATCCCTCCCAGGCTTCCTTTCTCCATCTCGTCTCCTCCCCTATCATGTTCCCTGCCGCGTTCTCACGTCCGACTTCTGTTCTACCTGTCCCCTTACAGGCACGTCCTCTCCCATGCTCCACCACTTCTCTCAGGCTCTCATCCTCTCTCCGTCTACACTCCGGTCCCTCCCAGCCCCTCTACTCTGAGCTTCCGTCCTGTCTGCCTTGTTCCAAAATCTCCTCCAACCCCATCTCCTCTCCTCCTTGTGCCATCGCCAATCAACGCCTACTACTTTCACAGTTTGCGCTTGCGTCCTCTCTGTCCCCCAAATTCCTCCTCCCACGCTCTACCGCTTCACTCAGATGTCTTCTTTCTCCCTTCCTTCCCTTCCCACCACCTCCACTCTGTTCCCTTGCCCACTCTCAACCACTCTCCGCTCCGCATCGCGAACCGACGTCTGCCACGTTCCCACGTTCCACCTCCCTCCCACGTGCCCGGCCCCACCTCTCCCAGAATTCTCCTTTCCCCCTTCGTGACCCACTAACCCCATTCAGCCCCCTTCCCGCCTTTTTCGGCCCCTTTTGCAAAATATGAGTAGAACAATCGCCATACACATCTCATAACTAAGGGAAAACCTCTTTTGAGAGCGTAGGCTTCCGCGGCCGGAGTCAGTATATACTTTGCTGTTAATGCCCTTCATTACGCCCTGAAGAAGGCCGCAGAATGGTGGCCGAAACGTCGGCACCTTTGTCATGGACGCAGCGTCACCCGGACAGACAAGTAAAATACCTCTTTTGCATGTGTCGTGCTCATTTTCATCAACTGGAAGTGAATAAATGAAAAATCATTACCTAATGTACTAATTTTGTTTTGAACTACTTTTTGATGAAGAAATGGAAATTATTTAAAAGAAAAATGTTTTATAAGGTGAGTCGCAGTAACGATTTATGGATCGTGGTAACTGCTACTTCTTGACGTAAATATTGTGAGATTTAATACAGATTGGATAAGATCATGTAAATCTTGTTAACATTGAATATTGAAAAAAAAATATTGACCCCTGGCAAGCAATTTTGCTTTTTCATGCAGCGAACCCGAAGTCAATTCCCAAATGGGACAAGAGTTAGGATGTCTTTTTCACTGTTATATCCCAGTTCATTAGCTGCATGATAATGTGAAAGTTTCGGCGAAATGGCATAAGGGCTCGGGGTCTCCTAACCGCAAGTCTCCTGAGTCCATGGTCACCAGGACGGGACGCCAAAGCAGGGCTCGAGGCTCAAAATACTGTAGTGCCAGTGTGCATTTAAAAAGTGATAACAAAAAGGGAATGGGTTAACGATCTGTTCACCCCTTTGTTAACAATTTTTTCCTACCCAATCTTCTGAACCGACACCACAGAATGTGAATTTGAATAAATTGAATTCAAAATTATTTTATGAATATTACAATCAAATTAATATTTAATCGACATAGATTTAGTTTATTTTCTAAACAATTCAGAAACTACAAGTAATATCCAATTCTTGGTCTTATCTATTTCTGTATTTTAAGTCGTAATTGAGATATCTAGTTAGCATATTTAAATAATTAACACCTAGATTTCGCTTAAAAATCTGTAGCAGGGTACCACGCAAATTAATACCGGCTCTTTTTTTCCACGAAACATATCATTTTGGTCTCCCTCTTTCGCCGATGGGTTATGCGTTTAATATTTTCATACAAGAGGAGAACTAGTCTTTTTATTAAAATCAATTTTGAAGTAAAAATAACTGAAAAGAACGGTGAAAACGTTACCAATTCTGCTGAGCACTGGACACTCCTGTCCTGTTTTTTGAGACAGTTGGCAAGGCTACTCCTGTTATCTCGCAAGGAAATACGCAACAAAACACGGTCCGTGGTTTGTGAAACTTTAAAACTAACCGTGGAATTTGTTGCTTATTTTCTTAGTGATATCATGAAAAATATAAGCAAGTGATGTTAAATTATGAATCTTAGAAAGTTTCATGGAATACAACCCTATTTCAATGTACACACTTTTGTAACATGCGAGTTATAAGTCTTATCTCATATAACCCCTCCCCGAACACCACACCTACAACCCGCGTGCTCATATCTGCAAATGTCGTTCCTACCTATTCGACATCCGCTTCTTTCCTGTCTCCATAATACCACAACTCTCCCTTCCCCATCCCCTGGCCCTTACACTCATCCGCATCTCATGCCTTGGTCTTTCGGTGTTTCCAAGCTCCGCCACCCTCCCGTTTACCGTGCGACATCGCACCCAAATCGCAGTCGACTCACGCTCCGACCCGCTGCTTCCCCACCTCTCCCCACTCTGCACACGGCCCTTCCCCATCTCGACAAACTCACATTCCTTCCCCTCCGCACTCTACCCTGCCCGTCCCCTCCCTACTCTTCCCGTCCATCTGCCTTGCAAGCTCCGTCTCCGTCCCACACCACCCCTCTCAGTTGACTCTCCTTCCCGCCCCTCCCCGCCGACTCCTCGCCAGCCCCCATCCCACCCCCGCCCCTCCGCCGGTCCGCGCTTCCCCCGAGACCTCCACGCGCCGGCGTGGCGTCCGCCCCTGCGCCTCCCCCGGGGCGCCGCCGCTCCCAGCGGGCGCCTCCCGGGCCCCGACGCAAGCTCTGTCTCCGCTCATGGAGGCGGCTGTGAGCCATGAACGCCGTTCTCATTTCTTAACGTAAACAAGAGACAGGGGGCAGTCGCCTATTGAGCAGAGGGGCTGCTTTTTGGAAAATCGGGGAATTTTATTGCTCTGGAAATTAAGGATAATAGCAATGATTTGGCACAATTTCAGAACTCAAGATAATGCTTGAAACAGTTATAGTATTATACAGTAGTATTATTTATTTAAGATATTGTTCAGCGACAGCATGAAAAATTAATTTTTTAGGCAATTATTATTAATTTAACCTTTTTCTCAAGGATGAATGAGAGACTAGCAGTTGTAACATCAGACACCCAATCTTTGCTTTTCATTACATGGAGTGAAAAATTCTAGAAATCTTACAAGGTACCGACAAAAATCTACTGAAAAGGCAGATGTCGGTGAAAGAAGTTACAAGAAAAGTAAGAGCACACGTGATGTACAATATGCATCCTTCTTTTATTGGGAGATTATCACTGTGAGCATTAATGATGATGATAGTTAAATTTAGGGACGGAATGAGGTTCAGTTCAAATACTTGATTAGTATGAATAGTAAAGCACGAAATAAAACGCACATTCGTAATATATCTGACAATTTAATAGATTACTTGTACACATGTGTCTATGGTCACATCCTGGCAGATTCAACACTCAAATTGATCTTCTCATCTTGTTTTCTTCGGGTTATGAGTTTTGTTTGTAAGAGATTTCAGTATTTTGTTTAATATGAGGCATAACCACCCAAAAGGTATTACTTTCACGTGTTACGAACGTGTTGTCCTTGTCTATTCTAGATTTCTTTCCGCTTCCGGTGCTGCTTCAAAGGATTGGTTACTGGGTTCATGGAAGGGAAGGCTTCATATACCTTCTTCATTAATGGTCAACAGAACGTATTTTGAAATGTATTCCTCTAGATAGATCCATCTCAATTTTAAAATTAAAAACGTTCCGATGTACACAATAAGACCCCATTTTCCTCTCGATCACTTAGTAGAAATGTGTTACTCTCAGAATGTGGTTGAATGATGTTATGTTTTATTATTATTATTATTATTATTATTATTATTATTATTATTATTATTATTATTATTATTATTGTGTAATGTTCGTAAAATAAGATATCAACGATACTCGCTCTGTGATTACATTTCGCCTTTATTTTGTGGAACTAACGTTTGAATGCCCCTACATGATCGGATTAAACATTGGTACGCAACAATGATAATACATTAAATGTTGTCTGCAATCAATACATGAAATGAAAGAAAGTTTGAACTTTGCAACGCATTTGTAGCAATTCTTTTTCTTTGATTATGATAAATGAGAGTAAAATTTTATGGTGGTGATAATATAGAAGTTACTACATAAGACGTGACTACATAAGAAGTTACTACAATACACGTGAAGGACACTGTTTTCATGTATGTAAGAAGACGTTATGTTCTCTTTTGTAACAGCGCTGGTGAGGTGCACACAGCGCTTAGCTCGCAGATACTGTTTCGCATTTGCCTATGTACACCAGCGTCTCGTACATCTCCGCCGGCGGGCTCACTCAGGGCGAGGTTATGATCCCCCCTTGCTTTGTCCCCGTCCATCCACAGCCGCGAAGTCTCTTTGGCGCTACTACGCTGTTCTCCCAACCCAGCCACCCCTCCATTACCACTCCCGCAAAGCGAAGCGGGTTCTCAACCCCCCCATCCCTCAAAATCCTTTCCCGCTCAGTGACACGTGACCTGACCCTTTCGCCCTCGCCCCACCTCTCTCTACCGACAAAGACTGCCCAGACACGATCTGCGCCCTCACGATCATCCTTGTGTTTCTCCTCCAAGTTTCGTCCCGCCTTTATTATTTCCCAAAGAGCGGTCACTGCCGTCTCGCGCTCCCGCTGCTTCACCTCCGACACACTCGACCCCATGTTGCTACAATGCCTGCTTCTGCCATGGCCTGACCAGTCAACATCACCGTTCCATTTTCGTCTGTCTCCCGGACCTACCCGCTCCCGGGTAGAATCCGCCCTCCCTGAACAGACACGCGCATCTATCATGTCCCTGGCGAGCCTCGTTCCTTTGTCATTCCCCTGCCCCCTCCCCTCTGCGGCTCTAACCCGTCACTCCAACCCGGCCACTACTGTCTGACTTTTCTTCTAGGCACCTCTCAAACAGACAAACAAAACTCCCAACCTAGCACCTGGAGAGGTGATTCAGTGCAGCGGCTGATGTCACTGAAATGCCTGACCGGGAGGTCTTAGGTTCGATTACAATAGTGGCAATATTTTGGACACTAGCTTGTCAACTAAGTCAATGCGCTGCTTGGAGGAGAATTCTAGTTGCCGATCGGTATGTTTTCGTTATTTACCCGATGAACAAGAGGGGAATGCCAAAGAAGTATCTTAACAAATGGACCACGGACCGCACGCGATCTTTCTTTCCTCTTCCTTGTTCTATCCCTTGCTTATCCCTATCCCTATGTTGCACCCCCACTTTCATACATTTACACCTACATGCCATACACTATCACACATGACAGAAGACAATTCGGGAGCTTAGAGCTTGTCCCAGCTGGGGCGGTGCCAAACAGATGCAAAACCAGGTGCAGAACAGATCGAAGGTGTGGATTTTAGGAGCAAAAATATCCTTCGTATTGCTTTACTTTAGAGGGAAATTAAAGTCATCTGTCTCATGTGGTATATTTACTGCATGTAAAAGATCCGCAAGTCCAAAAGAAACACTTGAGCTAAAGGGAAATCGTCACACGAGTTTTCGGCACACGAGTAATTCATTGTCTGTCTGGTAGATGGCGAAAGGAACGTTGCGGAATATGCGTGGACAGGCAGAAGAGAGGGCCTGATAGTTTCAGCCACTACACGGAATATAGAGCATCGTTGAATTGAATTAGTCTCGTACATTACGTCCGCGCGTTATGACTCTGGCAGTGAACATCACTTTGGATTGTGGTATTACATCTTTCAAATATCACACACCAGAAGGGCGAAAGGGTCTAAACTGGTTTGAAGAGGATTTACTTATTAATACTAGTATGAATTTCAAAAAATTATCCTTACGCTGAAACACACATTTGCAAAGACGCATTAGATATATAAACTAGTAATTTTAAGTCAGTTGACATTTCAGCTTTGGCAGTAAGGATCCAGGAACCTTTGCGGCAGGCATAGTTTGTCATTGAGAACAATTGCGTATGTAAATGGACTAATTTCTATAAGGAAAATATGATTTCAAAATGAAATACAGGTATACAAATTCTTGTATATTCATATTTATATGAAACTTGCTGACCCTGCAATGCTACCCATGTGAATTCAAAAAATACCATTCAGGTTCAATTTACTCAGTTCAGGAGATTAACTTCGTCTTTGAAAATTAAATATTGAAATAATGTTGTGCACCGCCAGCATTTGGTTCAGACTTTCTTTTTTCTATATATCACATCAACGTTATTTGGTATAATGAGTGGAAGGCGTATAGTTACAAAAGACATCCGTAGATCGCACTTGGAGCAAAGTTCTTTAGGAACAGCCTAGAACCCACCTGGTTGATTAACATAGCAAAACAACGCTCCTTGATGTGCAATCTAATCAAAACTACCTTTAAATTTTCTTACATCGTAATACGAACAAAATCTGGAAATTTCAGACAAATCTGTCGTGTAGTTTTTTTGCAATCAGCTGCAGTACGCTTCCTCATTCTAATCTGACTACTTTCGCTCCTGTCACCCTTGTCTCGCTTGCTTATTTCCCCATTGTTTTCTGGGTTTTCTATTTTCTCTTCATTTTCTCACTCCTTCCCCCTTTTTTCCTTCCCTACCTCCGACACTTCTTTTCTATCCCTGTTTCACTCGCATGCTCTTCGCTCCAATCACCTTCGTCCTTCTCATTCAAACACCCGCCAACTAAAATCAATAATCTATCACTTCTCACCCACCTTATCTCCTAATTTTTCATCCATTTACGCTCTTCATCCTACACACGAAGCCACTCCCGCCCCACAATTTCAAAACCGCCAGATTACCTTCATATACCTGTCCTACTTCCTCCTTGTTTTCACTTACGAAGTCTCCTTCACTCTCTGTCTGTCTGTATGTCTCTCTCTCTCTCTCTCTCTCTCTCTCTCTCTCTCTCTCTCTCTCTCTCTCTCTATCTATCTCTATCTATCTATCTATCTATCTATCTATCTCTGTCTCTCCCAGCCATCTCTCCTTCCCAACCGACAGCAGCTCTTGCCGCCCCTCTGTGTGCGCCTGGCTGCAGCGGGCTTCTCGTCTTCCGCGCTGCGCTGCTCCGCGCCGCGTTCGGGGGCGGCGTGGGGCGGGTGCTCGGGGCGGGGAGCGGGCACGAGCTGCTGACACCGCGCGGAGCTCTCACGCTCCCAGCCTGACCCCGCCTCGGGAATATCGCCTCACGCGAGCCCTAATCCACCAACTCGGTAAGAAAGGAATAATAAATATTATAAATAGGGTAGGATTCAAGCAGTATAAAATGTCAAAACATGCCAAGACATATGCAACAAAAACGTAATGAATACATAAAAATGAGAAGCAACTATTCAAAAAGCTACATGTCCACTTCACTCATTTCCAATAAAATAAAAAAACATGGAACAAATTGTATATAATTCAATACTGTCTTTAACTCAGCAAATATACTACTACTTAGTATTTACAAAAACATTTCTAGTTTTTTTTCTGGAAATTATAGGTGAAAACTATTACTGAAAATTAAAGATCTGAAAAAAACTGGAAAACTGAACTCAGACTGAACTCAACTGAAAAAAGAACTTAATTTTTGCCAAATTGACATGCCACATTTGGAAAGGATTTATTTTCAAAAATGCAGTAAAAACGTACAATATGCACAGAAAATATCTCTTAAATTGAATGAAATTATGAAGAAACGTTAAGAAATGCACCTAAATACTTACTTAAATAAATGTAAATTACTTTTGAATTAAATTAAATCCTGGTATCTTACTTTGAAACTAGGCGATGAATCAATTTTCGGCACTTTTTACGTGAAATTTGTTCTGTAGTGGTGAACAGCTTGCAATTGATTGCATGTTCTAGGCAAAATAAGAAAGAAAAAAGATGGATAGTAGTAGCTAAGCAGCGAATTTTTGCACTAAATCTATAATCAAAGCATGAGGTTTGAGCAATTTCTCATTCAGTTAAGCAGGGAACAGGCTGTGTTAAAAGACGTTCGTTTATATTAATGTTACTCAATTCTACAAATTGTTCATTTGCAAAACTGAATGAAGAATTGAAAGGAATAAAAAAGGACATTATAGAGAAGTGATAATCTTAATAACTTAATATTCACGTTTAGCAGATTTTACACCTATAGAAGGAACTAGGCAAACGAGGAAAATAATAAATTATATTTCAAATATGCAAATTTATGCATTATTGATCGTCTAATATGCAACAAATCTAGCATAACTTTGAAATAAGCACTAATATATAGCATATCTCAAATATGCAGAAATATGCAAAATAAATCAACGAAATAAGCATCTAGGCTCTCCCGTTCGGAAAGAAAACGGACTTCTACGATTAAGCAGAAGTATTTGCATATAAATCCGATTTTAGGTTATTAACTTGTAGGGCATGTGAGGGTCGAAGATGATCTCTTTTTCCAATGAACATTAGTGGGAAATATAATGCACCTTTAGGCAATTTTGATATTGCGCCCCTGATTTACAGGCAACCCTTCCTGCACTAGTGTTTAGCAGAAACACGAAACTCAGGCGACGATCCGTTTACTAGATTTTATCATATTTTTATTGTGGATTACCTAAAAGTCTGTTTATTCTGAAGCAGAAGGCAGATAATTTTGCTATGCATTACAATTTCTGTCAGCCTCTGCATCAGACCCTTGTGGATGCATGACAGGCACTGAATGGTATTTGAGATTTAAAGTAAGAACGAAGGTAGTGTAGATGGAGACATAAGGTACTATATTACCTTCTTCATTACAGCGATATTTTTTAATGACGCTTACCCCAGAAATATTTTAAAGACGTTTCCGCACAAAATGAAAATGAGGTTGGACATCCAATAAAGATTTTTAAAAAGGGATACGCATCGTTCAAAATGAATTAAGTTGTACAAACTGTTTTATTTACAAAGAAATAACGTGTTTGCGTTGTTAACACATGTTAATTAAAATATGCATTCTTTTTTTGGTACACTTCTTCTTTTCTACATGCAATTGCACCAAATTATATTTGACTACTCGCCAATCGCCAACATTTTTTAAATATTGATTATCCACGTCATATTGGTATATTTTTTTAAGTTAAATAACAAGGATCATTAGCAAGTTGATCATCACCAGACATGCTAAATTCCATGCCGTGTTATCAAGACATAGTAAAATTCCAAGTTTTTACCTTAATCGTAATAATATCTGCGAATAGACGGAGGCTTGCTGTGGCCTTAACTTCTTACTCCCCAGATCATTTTTTGATTTGTTGTCTTTAAAATTAAAAATTCAGATAAATACTAACATTTCATAATAATACTAAGGTATGAAAACTTCTTCCCAACATGAATGAACATATTTTAAAACTTGTGACGCCCCGCAACGGCAAACCCGTTTCGACAGCGCCATCGCTATCACCGTCGTACTACTACCGGTAGTTTCGATTCAGAATACTAGTGGCGCTGATAAGCTCGTAGTTGGCCCCGGTGTCGCTACGAGTGTTACTACCGCCAGTAGGTAAACTGACCATCACTTGTCACTTCATTGAACTTCTCAAGGAACTCACAGTATTCCAGTTGCGTGTACAGTATTTTGATGCATTTTGTGAGTATTGCAAGTGTAGTGAGTGTGAAATGTGCCTGGTACACATAATATATTTAAAAATCTAGTAAAATTCAAATGCGATTAAAAACCGCAGTTTCTGAGTTGCGTTGCTCTAATTTGGACAATTTGCTACTGTGTTAAAGGTTCAAGAATAGTGTTCAAGTTGCATGGTGAATGCGGAATTAAGAAAGAACTAGGATATCATCTCTTGTTGGGTATGTAATACTAATTATACTTGTTACGTAGTTGTAATATTTAAACGTTTTTTACCTAACCCAATTCTTCGCACTAAGTGGATTTATAATTCTCACTTGAAGACGTTGGAGAACATACTCAACTACTTCAACTACTTGGTTTTCATAGTTTAGACAT
Organism: Gryllus bimaculatus; assembly: GCA_017312745.1. NCBI lineage: Eukaryota > Metazoa > Arthropoda > Insecta > Orthoptera > Gryllidae > Gryllus > Gryllus bimaculatus. The sequence continues at coordinate 1,252,615 of BOPP01000190.1, read as the reverse complement.
GGTTGACTATTTTACTTTAGTTATTTTATAGGAAGTAATTATTTATCTACATAAAAATTAAAACGCTTGATATTTCAGATTAATAACGAATATGTGTTCGAATGTTTCATTATAAGATATAAAACTCGTTTAATTACTTTCATCTATCACGTGTCCTCTTCCATTCTCTTTGTGCTGAGGAGAGTGATTTTCGTGTCGGTATATGCCAAATACTTGAAACAGGTATAAGTATTTTGATTTGCGCTTTGTTTCAAGAAACGTTCAATAAAATATGGTTTTCTGCATTTGCTAATTTACTCTGCTTGTTGAAACAAACGAGCATTGTGAGCAACATTTAAAAATATCATCTTCAAGTATTTTTTAACTCCGAATGTCAAATCCAGAAAGTGTAATTCTTGTTATTGGTCTTATTTGTTTGACAGTGCTTAATAAAGTGATGATGACAGTAGCAAGCTCGAATGAATATATTTTGGCTGTGATATTCTTGTAATGTCTTACTATATATTAAGGATTTCAGTTTTCCATTGTCAAAATATGCAGTGGAAAATGGTACTTTTGTTACAAAAAATGACAGTTTCCATTAATGTATTTTATTATAAAGACCTTTTCAACGTAGATTATTTTCTTATTTATGTGTTGATACAAGTTGACAAGCGTTTCACAACTCAAAGTGATGTTTGATTATAATGTTGGCATTTGATTTTATTGTCACTTCATTCTAGTACACGTGTTTGAAGGCTCTTGCATAACGTTGGAACCAGAGTTAAAAATATTACTACATTTGTGGTTTTGCTGGCCTTAGAATTAGTATAATAGTTGAATGTTTCCTTATTTGTGGGAAGTATACTGTCGTTCAGGTGTACATTAATTTATCATTTATGAGATTCATGCTGGCTCTTCTTTGGATATCTACGTTCTCACATCAATAATGCACTAGGCCGTTTGAGTTCACTTGCCCAAGAATAGATGTTGAGCGCATGCTCTTTTTACTGTCCATTGACATGCGTTAGCCTGTGAGGCTTTTGGCAGAAGGTTAGGAAATACAAAATTTATTGGAGACTTGAAGGAGAAATAAAATGTAGCTAATGCATCATATGATAAATAAATCAAATTGATTCGCTGTAGGTGAAATTTATTGTTGATGAAAAAAATAACGAGGAAAACAGAAATGTTTTGGAAGTTTATATTTGATTCTGCTTTGGTAAGGGATATGTTTTTTTAACTAGAAATGGATTGCAGATAGTATATGGCTTATATGGAAATGGCATTATTGAAGAGTAATCAAAAATCCTTTTGATCGGTAGAATGCCAAATTCGTTATGTATTTGTTTATTGGGAATAAAGCAGGGAGTTTTTAAACAAGTTCTGAGCAAGAATTTTGAAATAGTTGAATTTTGAAAGCGAATGCTTTTACTACGATGTTACCTGACACGCATTGGGGAGCCTGCTGAATGTTACTGTTGCATTATGATTTACTTGAGGGAGCAGACAGAATTCGGTGTCTCAGAGCATCAACTGTTGGCACTGCAGTGCTTCTGACCGAGAGGATCCATCGTTTGAGTCCGACAGCGGAAGGATTTTCGACACCGCCTCGAAGCTACGTGGAATTCAGATGCTGTCTGGAGAAGAATTCTAGCGGCCGGCTGATCTGATCGTTAGTTTTCCGTCACCTCGACAATCAACACCAGGCGAACGCTGGAGCAGTACTTTATGAAAACGGGCCACAGACCGCACGTTATCGTTTTTGTTTCACTTTCTTGTCCTATCCTCGCCCCTTACTGACACACACTTCCACTAACATTCACTACAGTACCACAATGTCAGGAGACTAGTCAGGCGCATAAGTCCTCGTTGGTGAGATATACCTAATTTGGGAAAACCTTGCTAGCTGACGTGTAGGTCGGCGCCGGATGCCACTATCTAGCAGAGGAAAGTCTACGCCTCCTCCAATGTAATAAACATGTACTTCACTTACGGGAATGAAGACCTCATCCATTGTCGTGCACGAAAACACGAAATAATCAATCTATCATTGAGGATGCAGACTCTGTTAAATGCAGATGTTGTAATTGGAATTGCAGTTGGATCGCAAATTTTCGCTCTGCAAGTTCCTTGACTACACTCGCTGTCTCGTCTTCGTCACCGCCTCCGTTGGACTCACACGGCCTCCGCCGCCCACCTTCCGTCCTCGACATGTCTTGTTCGCATCTCGGAACAACCGATTCGTCTCCTGGCACCCCCTCCCCCTCGCTTCTGTGGAGGCGACTGCCGTATTGTCTTAGGTGCAACTCGACTGAATGGCGACACCCACTCCGCACCTCTCCGTTTCTCCTTGTCCCGCCGAGCCCCTTCCTACCCACCCTTTCCCCCTTCGCCCGTTCCCTCCCTACACATTCCTCCCCTCCTCGCGGCTCAGCGCCCCGTCCCCGCCCAACAAACTTCCTTTCATCTCGTTTCCCTTTTATCTCGCCCCCGGAGATGGCAACGAGATACCCGGCGTGGAGACCTAAATGAAGGACGGACGAGCTTCTGCTTATTATTGTGATGCGAAGGAGACATGGTGTAAATGGTACTCTTTGAAATCCATTTTCTCAATGAAAACAAAGAAGTTTAGTGATTTTGTTTCAATCTTTAGAATAATTAATTTGCTTCATTATGTAGTTCATCTATGTCAATAAAACCTGTTGTTTATTAAAGACCATTTATATTTATATTACTTGTGTTATGTTTACGTGGCAATTCTGACCACATCTAACAATTAAATAGGATAAAATGTTTTGATTGAAGGATGGATTCATAAGCGAAACAATTTCTGGCCACAAGCCATATCACCGTCGGCGATGATGCATACATAAACTGCAGTATTGAAGCATACAGAAACAAAATTAAAGTACTGGACGAAAAAGAATCGGAATACCACACGTTTCAACCTAAACAAAACCCAGCATTCCGTATAGTACCTCGTCATATTTACCCATCAGTAAACGAAGAAGAAATCAAAGATGAACAATATTCTGAAGTCAATCTTGTTCATACTTTATGATAACCTCATCACCAAGAGAAGCCAAATATATCAGAAGAGATCGTGCGAGTATGTGAATCACCTTCCAATTAACCTACTAGACAAGTCAACAACTATAAAGACTGCCACGAAAAAACCTTTTACTTACGAACCCTATGAAATATGTCATAGCAGTGATTTATTTCTGTTAACTTTTTGTTATACCGCTATTTTGTTATACATTTGCTTAATGTTCATAAATGGACAGACTAAATTTGCCAAAGACTTTCTCGTATTAGTTTTCTATTTCCTTTGCTCTCAGCTAGCTATTCTACATACCACATACTCTCGCCAGCTGATTGCTTTCTATTGCCACATACTCGTGCCAGCTGCAATCCATCATCGCCCAAAGTACATTTTTTTATTTACTTCATTTTTAGGTTTTCTAATCATAGAACGGAAAAATTATTTTAGGAGTATTAGAGTACTATAAAACCTTTTCTTATATGGCAATTTTCTTTGAAACATTTTGAGACGTTTTTATAAAAATGGCGTTTGAAAGCTACTGTAAATTCGAAATTTGAAGCTCTTTTTCTCAAAGATTTTGACTTTTAAAATAACGTTATTAGAAGTCATTTAATAAACATGAAATCACAAATGCAGTAGGATTGAAGGTACGCGATTGAAGGTACAAAATACTCACTCGTAACTCTTTGTGCCTCTATAGATTTATTCATGGCGGTATCCATCTCCAATTCCCTTTATACTGAATTTATATTTTGAATTCTTCTATTCTCATAAAGTAGATTCTCTTTCTATCTGTACTTTGCAGTATTTTTACTAATTAACTGATTATAACCAGACAATAAATATTCTGGAACAAAATAAATCAACAATATACCGTGCAGTACAAAAGTTTGTCAGAATAATTTCGTGGTAAAATTTTGTTAACACACAACACAACCAATTTCATTTTTTGGAGCAGTGTATATTGAATTAAAAAAAATCAATATTTTCTTAATTTTTACATAGTTTATTTTCGTTTTTATTTCAGAATGTTTGGAGAGTTAATAGTAATATTCATATGATAGCGTCAATACATACCGGTACGGACGTCACCCCTCGAAGAGTTTTGGACATCCCTGCGGGAGGAGCTTTCTTCTTCGGGAGGAGATTCTAGAAGCCACTTTCGAAGATTTCCATTTTTAGAGGAAGCCGTGTTTATTTGGACACAAAAAGGATTTGGAAGACATCTACATAAATGAATACATTTTCTACGGCTTCGGTGTTGCGGGCGGGAAATTAGTTTCGCTAGCGATGCCAAACCACCTTGTCTTAGACTTTAACTTGAGCCTCTCCAGGGATGTTATTCTTGGCTGTATTTTAAATTTTTAATTGTTCGTCAACTTGGAATTCCACTTGCTGTGCATTCCGTGGCAAAGTTTTCTATCGAATGCTGCATAGCAGTAATGCTATTATTATTCCTGTAGTCCTACAAATAAGTCATTTATAATGATGTTGTTATTCACAACATGATTTCTTTAAGTATGCTTGAATTTTTGAATTCCTTGAAAATAGTTGTCAAAACATTAACTTCTAGTCCTTTAGGGGTGGCGTTGATTACAATTATAATCCAGAAGTATCCAGAACTTTCTGCAAAAATACTTTACAATTTATTTACGCGTGCACTCATGATTTGAAATATATATTTAAGCATGAGGCATATACGAAGTTGGTACTAAGTGCGTCCGTAATTCATCCTGTATTTCTCGAATCTCAAGGGTCATGACTGTGATTTGTTTTAAATCTTATAGTCATATTTTATTTTATTAATAGCAGCATTCACGTTAATGTACACAACGGCTTTTATTAGTAGGATCTCCTAACCTAATAATTGTATAACTTGAAGGGTCTTGAAAAGAACCACATAAACATTGATATAAGAAATAACCAGGGCCACCACATTTAAGAAAATTACGAATTGAAAGAATTCATGTTTGTATAAAAATAACTGTTACCAATTTATAGAAAAAATTGACTTTGCTGTCTATGAAAACACTTCTACTGAGAATTGAATTTTCAAGATAGAGGTGTTTAAGTCACGGAAAGGAAGCACGACATTTTGTTCGCACATTCTGAGAAAAAACATCGACATTTTGTCTTTGCCTGCGTATACCTACTACATATTTAGGCTCTTTGAATGATTCCTCATAATAATAGATAGTTTTTATAAAACCATTCAATAATTGTTTATATGAAATGATTGTAAGTTAGTGGTATATTTATCAAAAACTCATTTCGTTATAACAGAAATATTTAATTATCATTAAAACACAACGTTTCACAATGGGAGAGGTGGCTCAAGACATCATCTGAAGTCGCTGCAGTGCCTCTGACCGGGGAGACACTGCTTGGAGTCGCGACAGTGGCAACAGTTTGGATTCAAGCTTGTCAGCCAGGTCGAATTCAGTCGCTGTCTGGAAGAGATTTCTGGAGGTCGGCAGCTCTGGTCGCTAGTTTTCTTGGTTTCTCCGATCAACACCAGGCAAATGTCGCAGCAGTACTTTAACAACGGGATACGGACCGCGCATGATTTTTCCTTCCTCCTCCTTAAACACACTAACATGCACTACACTACCACATATGCCAGGAGACCTGTCGGAGCTTAGAGCTTGCCTCGGCTGGGGCAGTGCTCCGCTGGTGGGAGACACCTTGTTGCGGGATACCCCGCTAGTCGACGGTAGGTCGGAGCCGAATATCGCTTTCTAGCGGGGAAATGTCACCACCGCCTCTCGAAGAAAAATATGTACTACACTTACGGGACTAACGATCGACTAGTTCACGCGCTCGAAATCACTCAAGTAACCAACTTACGACGTTTCGCAACACAGTAAAAGGATGGAATAATTGAACTAATTTTTGTCCATTTAGATTGAAAAAATTGACAAAGATGGCTTCAATTACTTCATTTTTTATTAAACTGTGTCTTTATTAAATTTAAAGTAAAATGCGAAAACAACCATAAGATACAACTACAAATTATCACGATATGAATTCAAAGAAGAAAAATTCTAATAAAAAAGAAAAAGTTTAACATAAATGACAAAGATTTTGTTCCTCTACTATACGGAAATGTTGGTGACTATTTCTTGCCTAGTCTGCCTGTTCTTCTAATACCCACAAGGCACCTTAAGCACAGAATAAAGTAACATGAGAGTAACGTCAATACTTCCATTACTAAATTAAATTATATTTCCCGCCACAAGTTACTAACTTAAAATTCTAATATTTACAGAAGCTATAGTTAATATATTTTTTCATTAAATTAATTACTCAGTTCTTTGAAATGACAACTCAATTAATTGTATTCCGCTGTTCAAGTGGACGAATCCACTTCGCCTATTCGTACCTTAGCCAAGCGTATTTTTATTGCAGTCTAACTTTGTTTACAAATCAAGCATTGTGGCATACTCAAGATATTTTCGAAACTAATATAATTAAAAATGTAATTAAATAAAAGGGTAGTTCTGATTTCTTTTTGTTCTTGATGAAGGTAGCGAAGCTAGAAACGAAACTTTGACATTATCCCTGGTTAAGGAAAGAACGAGAAAACAGAGAACGTGGAAAACAACTGTGGATTGATCGTGACACACGTGTCGTATGTACAGCGAGTGACACGAGTGATTGAGCTTCTGTCCAGACCAGAAGTCTGTCCCAAATTCTTTCATTTCAGCAGCGTTGTGTCTAGAGATGAATTACACATCATAAAACGGGACGTACATAATCAAATTATTAATTTTGTTTGTGCATACGAATTTTGAGCGTAAAAATGTCGGTAGTCAATTTTGGTGCCCGGAATGCACGATTCAGAAATTTAGTACCCCCGTAAATCTCTGTCCGTCATTTGGTAGAGCGAAATCAACACAGTTCCATCAATAACCTTAAGTTGTTTAAATTAACCTTAAATATAGAACAAATAATAAAATATTAAGTATAACCAATACAATTTTCAGGAATGCAACATTTGTTATCCTGCCTCAAAAATGGCTGATGTGTGACTAGCAGTTTTAACAACAATACACATCACCTTCAAGGGACAAAGGCTTGGTTCGACATCGCAACTCGAGCGTTACATCGCAAGGTTCTCCGTTCACCGTAGACATCTACGATAAAATATAGCGCGCCTGTGATTGTCTGCTGCACTCTGACAAACTTTTTATGCTTTTAACACATCTTCTGTTAATTTCTAATTCCTATTTTATATCCTATTGTTCCTTTTGCATTTTTACTTTAAATTTAATACGGAAGGACAGTTTTAATTAAAAGATTAACTTATTGAAATCATCGTTGTTAATTTTGTCACCCTTACTTAATAAAAAATGTGTTTCATTATTCCATCCTTTGACTTTTAATTCTCGGATTGCGTATTTATTTCAGATTACGAGATGATGGTGCCGTTCAGTGTCGTGAAATGTGTTTTAGAGAATTCCGTAATAATTAAATATTTCTCTGTTAAATAGATGATTATTTGATAAGGATACCATATCATAAAACAATGTCATATAAATAATCAAATCACTCGGTAATGGCACAAATGGCTAGCATGAGTACTAGCAACATAAATTATTGATAAAATGATAAAATTGATGCTTGAAAAAAAACTATAGAATGAACTGAAGCTTGTAAAAAATGAAAACTTAAATTGCTTACAACTGTCACAATAGATGCTGGTAGTGTTATCCCCTTCATTTGTTTCCCAGTGACCTAGTTTCTACCAACATAAACACAGTTTCAAATTGGTGACTGATTCGACTCTGTGCGGAGAGACTTACCTGGCATACTTTGCTATCTCAATGCGAAGCCTTATGAGCATTTATACTCTTAATAAAAATTATAAACAATACGTTAATTTAAAAAAAACAGTTATTGTTTGAATGGTTTGAAGAATTGTTTTTTGTTTAGAGTGTAAAGAATGATAAAAGTGAACTTTGTAACTTCGGTTTTCCTTGTCGCACTTGGCGAAAAGCAGAGCTGAATGGACATTCAGGGGCAGTGGAGCTCGCTTCCTCATTCGGCCAACAGAGGGCGAAGAGCAAAGCGGCGACCGCAGCGCGGCGGGCGGCGGTGTTGGCAAACAACCGGTCGCGGTGGCGGCAGACGCGACGCCAGGACGTCGCCGGGGACACTCTCAGTAACAAAGAGGAGCATTAAGGAGGAGTTAGTTACCACGAGTTTCTTTATCAAATATGGAATAGAAGCGTTCAAAATAAAGGAACTTTATATTATTCATTAAAAGGGCTAAATCTTTTATAACAGTTACTCGAACTTTACTCAGGAACTAATTTTTCCAAAAATATCTGGTTTCTGTCAAATAAAGTCACAAACTCATGACAATTTAGGTATTTAAATTATTCTTCGCCGGTGTAATGTCCTTCAGTAATTCAATTTGCAGTTTATTTCTGTTGTTAGCCTACTTAGATGGGATTAGCGAGAAAATCTGTTATACTTATCGTGGACTTCAATTTGTGAGATACATTTAAGTTTAAAATATCTTACGAATTCTCGGCTGTCCGGGAGACGCCGCGTCGTTGGCTGGGGTGCCGACGTTGGGTGGGGCGTCTCCCGGACAGCCGAGAATTCATGAATTCGAGCCGCGGAAGCTTACGTACACATCCAAAAATATCTTACAATCGTGTTGCCTCTCATTCACTTCAACGAAAGATTACACAAACAGTGCCAAAGTTCAATCTCAATCTATCTCTATGAGGCATTATGCATACGTAATAGAAATGAACATACTACAGCTACATATTATTTTACAATGCGTTCGTGATGTGGAAAAGTAATTTAACACAGACTGTCGATCTCGCACCAGCGCCTAATGTTGGTTTATTGCTGAGGAGTAAATCACATCGCGGGGCGTGGTGCGAGTGATATTTCTGGTGTTCGGTTCCGGCGCATGATGTACGTCGCAATAATACGCAAGTTATAGGTTTCCAAATTTGCTACAAGGTTCTGCACATCACGTGCGAATTATCGATATCGCTGTCGTTTTCTTGGGAATTATATAGTTTATCGTAATCTGAGATTTTCAGTAGACTAAGTTTGTGGGGACTCCATAATATATGGATAATGAAACTATCTTTAGAATTAGAGTTAAATGAGATGAGATAGCAGGAAAAGAGAACAGGATAAATTTTGTATAAAAACCGTATAGAATCATTTGATGTAACAGCAAATTCTAAACAAACAACTCTAAACACCCAGTAACCTTGAACGTCCTATTCTATGACTTTCAGGTTAATTCATTTAAGAGTCGAAACATACATACAACTACTCACACACACGCATGTGCATATTGAACTTAATGAAACTTGAAAGAGAAATTCAAATTTCTTTGTGACAAGAATGGGCATTTTCTCTGTGCTGCGTTCAAAATAATTATTTGCTTACTTCATAAGATAAAAAAGTATATTTGGAACTATAGTTGCATATAAACAAGCAATCTACGATTTCTTAAGAGCACAGTATTTCAGTGCATAGTTATATAAACGCATATCAGTACTTTCATTCTCTTCCAAAATAGTGGACCAATTTACAGCAATTTTATTTACTACAACCATTTACAACTCGAACCTATCCCTCCTGAAATCGGGACAATCCGTTAGCGTCTGAAGGACATTTTTGGCGCATTTACATCAGAGACTGTAGACAATTAACTTAAACGCGTCAGCTTACAGCTAACGAGTAGGAGAGCGTAGTTAAAACTGCGCCGAGGGAGTGGGGTCTATTAGAATGGCGATGTTTATTCATACGTATTTTGCATAGCTAACCATTGCAGGGGGAGATGCTTGCTTTGGATTCCCAGCAAAATTAAAATGCGTGCATGCGCATATGCAGAACGCCCCTCGCGAGGCAATAAAAGTTTCCTCTGTCGACGCGAGCCATTCGTCGCCAGCCATCTGCTTGTTTCGTGTCAGTACCAGTACTCGACATTTTGCTGTCGACGATATCATCACTCTGCGTCCGCAGACAGAAAATGTTTGTTTGTTTCCTATTCATTGACTAAACGGGACGAAAAATTATTAAAATATGTTGTTGTTTGCTGACGGTTGGAGGACAATTTTATAATACCTTCTAACAAAATGTAACTAGAAATAATATGCACGACATTTAGCCAAGAAGTTTAGTTTCCAATTATAATGTCCATCTATTGGAAAAGTTGTTATGAAATTTGAATACTTTTTACTTATTTTAAATGTTTTGATCTCGTTAATGTTTACGAATGTTTACACTCCGTTAGGTGAGAAATACTGCTGGCCGCATTTGATTGAAGGTATATTTTCACGATGTTTAAACTTAGGATGAATTCTGAATTTCATAGAGATCAAAAGAAAATGCAAATAACAATCTAAAATGAGATTTCTCGACCTCGTAATTAACAAAAGTTATAATTGTTATGATAGATTTATAAACATTTTAAAAACCAAGGAAAATGGACTTTTATAAGCTAATATTACCATGGATATTAAATTTGTAATAATTATTTTTTTCTTCATAATGAAATGTTGGAATTTTTATTGTTCGTATATCTTTCGTAAGATGTATCTTTTTTGTTTTAGAATGATTGTGGCAAAAAATAGAGTTATTATATAATTTTGTCTCTGGAGTGGTACTGCACAAACGTTTATTGTGAACACTTTCTTCATAATATTTTCCTAAAAATCTTTGGGAAAAGGGTACATATACAACAGGTATTTATTTATATATGCACTTCTGTGCGATTTATATGTGTAAAATAAGTAGTAGAAATTTATTTTGTTTCTAAAGAGAAATTATATTTTCTTTTATGTGACGGCTCTTGGCATAATCTGATGTCTGCTTCTGACCGGGAGGTTCTGGGGTTCGAATCTCAACGATGGCAGGATTTTCGACGCTTACTCCATATCGGGGTCAAATACAGTCGTCAGGAGGAAAATTCTACTTCCGGTTGCTCTGATCGGTAGTTTTCCGTTGTTTCTCTTATTAACACAAGGCGAATGCCGGAGCAGTACCCCAACAAATGGGCCGAATGCAATCTTTCTTTCCCCTTCTTTGTCCACACCCCTTACTTGCACACACGTTTACATGAACTGCACTACCACACATGTCGGGGCCCCAGGCAAGAGCTTCAGGGTGTCCCGGGTGGGGCGGTGCCTGCTGGTGGGAGATATCTTGTTGGGGAAATTCCCTTCAGCACACGTAGGGCGCCGTGGGATCTTGACACAGAGCGTGGAGATCACCGCTACCTCCCGTGATGAAAACATTCCTCACACTTTCTGAGGTGAAGACATTAGTAGTTGATCGCCCGGAATCACTAACCAATCTATCTATTTTCTGTACTTTTCTAATGAAACTAAAATTCCATTGCCACAAAGACAGTATTTTATTCTTTATTCTTTACAACATACGGATAATTTTATGTATTTGTGAAATAAGAATCTCAAATTCAGAACTGCATTTTTAGTCACTGCGAATTTGTTTCATAATTACAAAATGTAATGTTCAACAAAAAACTCAAAATACACAAAAAACACTGCCTAATATTCGCAAAATCTTCTGATAATATATAAAAATTGTAAATAACCTTACTTCAAAACTCGTCTTTGAATAAACTATTTTTTTTTTAATTTTTATCCTCAATATTATAGTTGAAGAAAGACGCCAAAAAATTTAACTTTAACTTTATTGCCGTTTTTCACAACTTTTGAAAGATCAATTTTTTCAAGGAGACTAGCGCCAATTTTTTAAGCGTGATGTACGCTATTCAATGACAAAGTATTATAAAGAAACCATTTTTGAAAAAGTTTGAAAATGTTTTCGAAATTCAAATGCCTTTGGGAAAGTACCTCCAAAATTAAAATAACCGTTCCGAACTCGAAGTGTGTTGCTCGTGTGTCGTTTGTGTAGTGTGTTCCTCGTGTGTCGTTTGAACTGTTTCGACAGACAAACAAATGTTCTGTCTAACAATAACAATTTTTCTGTCAAAGTTTGGCGATTTTGATGTAGATTAACAATACTTTCTCTTCTTACAAATAAAGGCGAGTGTTCTTACTAAATAGGGCGTGACCAACGGAGTTGATTTCAGTGCCAGAGTCGAAGCTAATGACAAAGCTGCGATCTCTGGTCTCCGTAACTTAAATAAAACTAAAATAAAAATAAAATACTACTATCTCGGAAGCATGAACCTTGTTTTCATTCGTGAATAGAAATAATTTTCTCTTGTGTAATAAATCACTATGAATACTTTTCTGTTTTTTTCCAATGAACGTACATATATCATAAATCAGAGCCTGCTTGCCTGAAGGTTCGAGATGGCTAGAACGTGTGCTGGCTCAGCGCCCCGGTCCGAAGAGACGCGGGTTCGAGTGCCGCCATTGGCATGGTGGTTTATCTCGTCCTTCATGCAGGAGTGTTGTCGCGGATACTCTTGTGAATATACTGACCACTGATTGAAGAGCCCGCGTGTGTTTCTAGTGAAAAGGTTAATGTTTGGTCCCATGAGGGACATATTAACCTTTACACTGAACACACACGTGCTGGCTCCTCGGTCTGTGGCAGCAAGCTCACGAGGCCTTCCGCGTGTGTGTGTCCTCTTCAGACCCAAGAGTAAGATTTTTTGTTTACAAACGACTAACATGTTTCCGCACAGTTCTTATCTACTAAATACACGAGTGACACTGGTGGCTACAATAGTCAACTTAGAGTTTAACAAATCAAGTCAACGTCTCGAAGTAAAAATACTTGCATTGTGTCACGCAAAATTAATTTCGAAACGAAGTTTCACATATGTGTAGTTCTGGATTGCAACGGGTGTATATACATTGTAATGGGTTTTTTATCGGTATATTACACTACATATTTGAACAATATTAATGAAATTACTATTCATAACAGAATTTATTGTCATTTCACTCCAGCAGAAAAAGAAAACGTAAAAAATGTATTTCACCTCATTCTAATGCTATTTTCGTTGAATGTTTCTTCACAAAGCAATCTACAAAAGAAAAAATATATTAGAAAGTTGTAAATTTCAGAAGAAATATGCCAATCTATTCCAAGAGGACTTCAAGACCAATAACCAGCGCCCGCTACCTCCTGTGTTTCGAGAGGTATTCCATCGTGATTGCCAGCTGGACAGCGGCTCCACGGCTGAGGAAGATGCTGCGCCAGTCGAGTGTGATTTGCCGCTTCACCGACCTGCATCGCCGATGGAAGGTAAACATCACCACGCACGCGATCGAAGTCACCACGAGGTTTCCCGCGAGGGTCACCGCTCTCAGAGACTCAGACTGGAACAGCTCACCAAAAAGATGAAAAAATGTTCTTTAAAGATATACCATTGGATAGAAAACTCTTTCAGCTACTCTTTCTTCTATGTTTATTCCGCATGGATGTGAAATTGTAATGAATATCCCCACCTTATTATTTGTGATTGGATGCACCACTATACGAGTCAAATGCAAATGCAAATTCAAGTCTATTCATTTATTTATTTACTTTCAGTAAAAATAGTTTAAAACTGCTGGTAAAGTGTGTGTGCACAAACACAATCTATTCATATTTTCGTGAGTTTTGGACCCCCTTCTTCTTAAGAAATTGGAGTCGAATTACAAAAAAAGGAGGAAAGGGTTCGGATAGAATTTGATAGTAAGTCACATTGTCACTCCTGTAACAGTAGTCGTTTCTCAAGGAAACAAAGGAAGGAACGTTTTTGTCGCTTTCCAGAGGAAGACATTTGAACAGAGTCCACATTTTCAATTCTGTCATCTGATAGAGACTCTTCTACATCTGGTGATGATGGAAAACAATAATTAATGTAATTAATGCTTAATAATTCAAGAGTACCATAATCCTTAATGATGTTATTTCAAATCAGTTAATTATCTAAAGCAATAATTGAGGCTAATTGTATTATTTAGTAAGAAACGTCAGACTACAATTTTTTGGAGAGATATATTATTTTATACTGCTAATATTGAAAACCATAACATTCACACTGCTATATAGAACAAAATTAGACTAGAGCAAAATCAGTGTAATATGCATTGTTTTGAGCTTACATCTACATACAAGAAACGTGATAAGTTTAATTATACTACACTGAATAAAAGATAAGGTAGAATGAGTGTGGCAATTATTGAAAGTATTACTACAAACTTAAAAATATTATATTCTACGTTGAACCCAACTTAAAATGCTGGAGGTTATATATTCACTCGTTGGACCACCCTCCGAGATATATGTCTCTGAAACAGCTAAATTAAGCACTTATTAAGCACGAAACATTTGAAAGTTATTTGCTAACTCGATTCTGATGTAAGTACTAATAATTTTAAAGTTATTTAATAAACATAAACAATCCTAAACACGTACACATACATTCAGACATACTTCTTAATGTACTTAAGTTCAGGATGGTCAGGTTGGGCGAATTCCGCATTTGGGTCTGGAAAACGGTTTTTTCTCGCAGGACAAGAATTGCTTTCGCGGAATACCGCCCAACGGGCATAAATGCATAAAAATATGTGCGATTTCGGGTGGAATTTCATATTATGACTAAATTTTAAAAACACCACAACGACGTTGACAGTGAGTTTGATTTTTTAAATATTTTTGCATTATACATGATGTTTTGTTAATTATTTGGTAATTTGTTCAAAATTACTTTGAGAAGTGAATAATATTAGTTTTTATACTTCTAGTACACAGTTTTTTTCTAAAAGTCATGCTCATTTGTCGTGCACAACGTACAGAACACAATTCAAAATTTGTCATATTTTGGAAGTACAGTTTCACTACCAGCATTTATCGTTGGGCCATAGGGAGTAAGCATGCATATTAAATAAGCATTTATGTGATAATCTTTTTATGCGATGATATGTAAGAGGAACAAGGAGAGTAAAAATGAGGAAGTGGGGGAATTATTTTATCCTTTACAACATTTCTTCCATATGCTGTAGTCATAAGAATAGTTATAACTAATTTTTAAACATAAAGATATAATTCATTATTAAAAAATGTTAATTTTTTACATAAATGTTATTATTAATTACAAATTACAAAAAATAAAACTAATCAACCATTTCATAGGGGAACTATCTCAGAAAATTTCTAATTGTTATTTTAATGCAAATTCAAATTTCCCACTTGGAATGTCGAATTTTTCTTACTGGCGGAATTGGGGGGTTTTACACCCATCTAACGGTGAATGTTGGTACAAAGCAACTGGCAACCCTATTTGAATGATGAAAAAATTATTTTTGTAACTGACGAGAGAACATTTGGCAAGGGAAATTGGAAAAGAGGTAAAACACCGAAATAGAGAAATGCGTGTTCTAGGGAACTAAACGCATCATGTCTGATTACTGTTCTTAAATATTGTTGAAAATAGAAGCTCTGAGAGTATTTTAGATGTTGTAAAATCTTTGACAGGGTGGGAGTCACTGTAATCTAGAATTGATGGACATCTTATAATCGTCTCAACGACGAAGGCCGATGGCACCTTTTCTTCAACTACTTTCTTCAACGGCACCCATACAACTCTAAGCGCTCAGGGTGTAATTAAATATTAATTGCTTTGGCGATTCGTTAAAGATCAGTATTACATCTCATATCTTTGTGAATACATGTAGAGAAAATAATTATGAAGAAAGCTTAGAAGTTTTATGTGTCAGTTTACTAAAACTTTCGTTATGATAAATATAAATCCACGAAATATGTGAGTACTAGAATTTTATTTCTCTTTTAGCTTAGATTTGTTTATTATTTCAGTTATAAAGTGAGTAAGGCAGGCCAGAGATTCAGAGAACAGGGCAAAGGCTGAGGCGGAGATTCCCTAGAACAGATAAAAGTGGAAGAGGACGGGAATAAATCAATTCCTCTTCCTGTCTAATAAATAATTTAAATATATAAATACACAGAATCGCGAGGTGTTCGGCCTAGTCTATCGACAGCGAACAAATTGTTGCTCGAAATATGCGCGAACCGAGGAATCCAAATACCCATGATCAAAATTCTTATATTCGTTCTTCGGCATATCAACATTTTGTTTACTTTTGTAGCATGTATTATTTTTAAGACTTTTCAAGACTTGATTATTTTTTCATTAATTAATTATTAATTAACCATTATTCATAATGTTTGTTACTGGACAATTTATTGTGGATCACATGTTATAGTTTGGTTTTGTTAGCAGCGAAAATTGTGTGTGATTGTTTAGTGAGTCCATCTCTGTAACGTTGAAAAACATCCAATTAAATATGTGAATATTTAAGTTTGCTTCTAACTGGAAAATTAAATCATCGCAACGCATATTGGGTTGTGATTTGCTTTAACTACGCTATGGAAGTTTTTATCAGTTCCAACAGATAAACCAACGAAACGAAGTCAGTGAAACGGAACATTGGTAATGAAATTCAGTTATTACTTTTGACGCAGATGGAAATGTATACTGCATTGACGTATTTTTGTAATTTCACGTGCGGTAGGTAGTGGGAATTTTTTTGCTGTTAAATGATATATTTTCCGAGTTTGCGGGATAGACTCGTTCGGAGATGAAATTGATGAAATTTACATTGCGAAGGACTTAGTAAAATAAAGAGGAAGACCTCGAATACGTCATATCATTTCAAACAAGGCAGCTGGTAGTGATTTAATTTTCTTGCAGTATAAATATATGACAGTTAAATTAATACTTAGAAAAGTTAATATCAAACAGTTCAGCAAGCACTAATTCACATATCTCATTAAATAAAAAACGAAATCATGTGAATGAGTGTAAGATACTATGGGAGTAAAGAAAAAAACCTAACTTTGTACACATCCGTAACAATGAAATAAAACTAGTAAAATTCGAAAATGTTAATGAACAAATTATTAATACAGATTCATAACAAATATGGAGCGTTCGTTTAATAAACTGAATCTGAAATCGTTGATGCAACGTCACAGGTTCCGAATAAAATGAAAATAAGTGAATGAAATAAAACTTGTTTATTTGAAGCAACTGACGTTTTTAATTTTAGTGCGACCAACTTTAGCACTATTTAGGAAGCGGGTATCGTGGAGTTGTTTATTTATTCGAAGTGGCTGCAAACGTGTTAATGAGATAACGCACAATGAAAATTACCCTGCGTTATTTTTCGTAAAAAATAATATTACTATGTGTTTGAAAATGTGATTTAGAGATAATTGATATAAATAGAAATCGGAATTACCAAACGAAGTGAATACTGAACGGCACGTGCACTCGCCTTTCCTCCCGGTCATCTTTCTAAACTTTTCAGTTACATGAATGAATTTGCATTGCCTGATAAAGGTACTCCACTCTTAAATATAGTGAACATATACATTTACTTTTCCTTGAAATTGTTCATGCACGAAAATCTATATACGATTTTTACTTGGTGGATCTGGTATTTGAATTAATTAATTAATAATTAAATAATTATGAGTCGTCATTGCCAACAAAACTGTTTATTGTTGGTACTGACGACTCATACAATTATTTCATTATAAATGCCAACGAATCGTCATCACAATACCAATAAGTAATAATTACTTAATATGGATCTTTGTTAATCACTTAAGTGTATATTATAAAAATAATTACTGTCATCATGAAACAAAAAAGTTTGTTACAATTTTTTATTATCAGTATGCTAAATTTGCGGTTACATCGTAGCGAAGGAAATTACATTATTAGTTCTATAAGTGATTGTAATATTGGTATCCAAATCAAATATGTACATCTCATTAGCTTTAGAGTCATATATCAAATTGTCCTACAACGACAACAAACATTTCCAAAATGAAAGGTAATGATTCTTGAACTGTCTGTAATAGTCCATCATTTTCTCCCAATTTTTCTTTCAATTCACGCTCTACATTTTAAATTGCACAATCTCATTGGCGGTCCCTACGTCTGAACTTAGTCTTATTCGCACTCGTCCCAGCGGTCCGGGTTTGCGTTCAAGTAGATTCAAGTAGATCGCGTGCGGCTTTTGAGGTCAAAGTGCAGACATCTCTGCAGGGCTGTTCTAAGAGCTCCCCACTGCCGGCTCTCTTCTTAACCTCCGACTGACTAGTGATTGGAGGGACCTCCCCCACCCCGCCACAGCTCTCAAGGGCAGTTCACGTGCTCCCTCGGTGGGAGAGTCCTATGTTGATAACGAGCGTTGAGTGTTTTATAATGACCTTTGCACAATGGGTTCACCCTTGACGGATCATGGCGCATTATTTGGAAGAAACTACTTGCAACGACCTGGCAAGTCGTCTGTGTGTACCTGCCTTCACTATTTGTGGCCCTGACCCTTCGCGATCTCGAACAACCCTTCACAGGATGTCAGCACCTCACTGCTCCATGCCGCTGCCTTCGCTCTCCGCAACACATGGCCCTTTACGTCCGTCCTTTTATCATTGTATTTGCGTTCATGTCACTAACACAATCGATTTTATATAAGCTCTCAAGTAATAAATATTTGCACTGCTATTCTCGCCTCTTCAGAGCCCTACCGAGTCAGACACTAAAACCATAATCAAAATAGTTACTTTTGACATCAGAATGTGGGGAACAGTAAGAATATCTAATCTCTCAAATATACAAAATTTCAAATAAAAACAGTAAAAGTATCCTATAAAATGTCTTTAATAAAACGCAAGGCTTTAGGGACAGCTTGAATAAATATATTCAGACACAGTTTTACCAACCTTCATCGTCTGGCAAATCACACATATCCTCTATCCCACAGTCTCGTAAACAGCTGTGAAGACACTCACTGTATGACCTGACTTGCAAATGCTAAACTACACTACAGATCAATATAATTCTCTTAACTGCACTAAACCAACTCCGACTCGTAAACAATTCAGTGTTTACTTCTTGTCGCAGACTTAAATAAAATGGGAAAAACTTCGCCCCTACCAATTTATATAAATCCTTATAGTAATTTTTCTCTGTAGCCAACATTTTTATTGATCGCATAAGAACATAAAAAGAAATTGTAATCTTAGTATTTTTGTTATAATCCTCAAGGGAAGGTTTGGAGTATGCAAAATAAGAGGGCGTGGGGAGAAAAATCGACACTGAGTTGTTGGCGCCGCCAGAGGGGCGTTCGAACAGGGGGCGCAGGGGGTGGGGGCGATCGACGCGAGCGAGGCCGTGTGCGACTGACAGCTGAATGATGGGTGGCGCGAGGGGGCCGACCCCCTCGTTAGGGGAGGGGAACTGCGGGGAGGTCAGGGATTTGCAAAATAGTTGGTGAGGTTTCAGAAAATTTTAGCACTGGGACATTTTCAAATGGAGGGGGATGAGAAGAGAAGCACGACAACGAGAGAGATGGGTTTACGAAGAATTGACAGACCAAATAACTGTTACTTACATAGTTTAGAAAACAAGGTTTATCCTAGCAGTTTTGAATTTTTACCCACCACAGCGCTCTCGGGCAGTCTTTGGACCGTTCTACGAACATATTTGCTGGGATAATCTCTCAAATGTGTAATGAGCCAGTGGCAGGTCAGGTTTTTACTGACATAATTAGACATTAGGAAGTGTGCTTTAGTTGTTTCTTTTAAATCTCGTGGGTGAATGTTAATTTCGTTGAAAAGTAAAGGTCTTGCTCTAGGTGTCTTTAAATGAACTCTAAAATAGAAACAAAATATCAGTATTTCGTGTATTCCGATTGATTGATTCCGAATGCATCAACTAAAACAAGATCATTAGTCCCAGAAGCGTAGTGCATGTTCTTTCCTCGGAAGGTAGCGGTGACATCGCCCCAGGAAGGTGAGGTCTGGTGCCACCCTCCACGTCGGATAGTGGGGTATCTTCCACCAGCGGTGTACCAGCAGGGCACCGTCCCAGCCGGGACAAGCTGCAAGCTTCTAACCGTCCTCCAGGCATATGTGGTAGGGTTGTGCATGTAAGTGTTATTGTAAGTAAGGGGCGACGATATGGCAAGGAAGAGGAAAGAAAGATCGCGTTCGGTTCGTGGCCCGTTTGTTAGGACACTGCTCCGGCAATCGTCTGGTGTTAATCGGAGAAACCACCGAAAACTACCGATCAGAGCAGCCGGCCGCTGGAATTCTCCTCCACGACAGAACTCGTCCTAGCTCTCTAGATAGTGTCGAAAATCCTGCCGACAGGACTCGATCCCAGCTCCTTCCGCTCTGAGGCGCTGCGCTGAGATCAATTGATGCTCTGAGCCTCTCCCGGCTGTGTATTTCAATATTTCACGGTATTTATTCTTTAAGCTCATCAAATGTATTATGGATTCACTAATATTACTTCGCATCTTTAACCGGGGAGATATCACTTACTGGGTGCGGGTGCGGAAATCATAGCCAATGAAGAATTATGTGAGGATTATGTCGAAATCTTGTTTGTAAAGATGAAGACTAAAAATCTTGAACAAGATAAGATTTACTTTTTTCATATTTTGAATGTTCCAAATTATTTTTTTACTTAAATAAATAAAACAATTATTTCATAGTTTGTGTGTTATAAGAAAAAAATACATCAAAGGAACAAAACTTAATGCCTAACAGAGAATTCTAAACAGATGCTACGATGAAGAGCAACGAAATATAGAACGATTACTTGTTTGTGTGAAAATATTTTTGCAGGAATGCGACAGATTCATCAGTGGCTTTAACAATCCTTTATTTTTATAAAAGGACTGTCATTTTGAGGGTTAATCTTTCTCATGTTATGTGAAATCATTTAAAAGGCTAAAAAAAAATGCGCGGTGTTAGAGCCGCTGCCCAAGCTAAATCTACAATAATTGGCGAACGCGGTTCACGGTTAACTAACTGAATTGTTATTTATGTGACAAAAACTTTATAACGATTCTCGAGCTTACCACCGATCACCGTGAGGGACGTGGATTGGCAGCCGGCATTGGACATCTGCTCCCTCAGGGGTTTATTTGGTTGCCGCGTGGAAACGTTAAAACATGATGTGTGAATAAATTGGAGAATGCATGAATAATCCTTGCACTTAGATAGGAACATCATATTATAGCTAGTTACGAGAAATATCCATATATCGTAGGAGCGAAGTTTTTTATTCAGTTAATCATTTGGTGTTAATAATTAGAGAAATATTAGATTATATATTGAATTACATTGTTTCTAAACATTGAAACTGTATTTCAATAACGTATAATGTGGTTGCAATTTTATTTTATAAGAAAAAAATAAGCAAAACGTGATATACCAGTCACACAAATGTTTATTAATCATAATGGCGTTAAATCTTTGAATGACAATTTAAAAATGCACAAGTAAGTTAAATGTATGACAGGATAAATTTATTTCATAAAATTAAACAAAATACCGATAAATACTAAGTGTGAGCTTTATTCAATGTAATTTGACATACGAGTCGTGATCATCAGGAATTATGTGTTAGAAGTCTGATGGCAGGACACATTTATATACTTTTCGAAGAATATCGATCTGTGAAACGATGAAGCTTCTAGGAAATAAGTCACAACGGCAAGTTTTTTAAATAAAATATTGGTTGCTGATGATATTATATCAGATTTCATTGACTTTTTCACATGTGTTTTCTTCACACGTGAAACAAAACTTATACTTACTGAACAATACTTATTCTAACTTAACAATATGGGGCGATGGTCTAACTTAACGGCAAGTGGCGGTAGCATTGAGTAGAAGATAAGATCTCAACTGAAGACTCTATGAAGGAACACGCGTACATTGCAACATTGTCGCAACTAATGGCACGAAATGCCCCCCCCGTGCGCCTGTGAAAAGGCTCTTCCGTTCGAAAGAGCAATCCCCCGCCGCTCACGCTTGCTGTTGCGGCGCCTCTGTTCCACCCTCCATGTTTGACACTAGGCGCCTTCTCCGACGAATTTTGCGAGCTAAAGACAGTACTCCTACCCTGATCTAGCCACGTTTAATTATGATTTAAACCGGCTTAGCTGGCTAAGGGCATCAATTGACGACAATGACGACAATTGACGACAATGAGTGTCTCTGACAGGAAGGTCCTAGCGTTCGAGTGCTGATGGTGTCAGGATTTTTGATACTAGATACTAGGTCGATATTTTGACATTTAGATAGCTCGAGTTATCTCGCTGTCTGGCGGAGAATACATTGGTTAGATTCTCTACCCGGAAGACTTGGTTCTTCCGGGTAGTTTCTCCCCGGTGGTTTCTTCGAGCAATATCAGGCGAATGCAGAAAAAACTGAGCAGAATGCAGAAGCCCTGGCAAACGGGCCACACTCCTGCCAGGTGGTGTAAGTTCCGGCGGTACTCACGAATATATCAAGGTGGAAACACTGAGGAGACGGGTGGGAGGCTGCGAGCCCCCGGTCCTTGTCCGGGTGGCCCCAGTTACAAAGTTACAAAACTTAAGCCACTTTTTAAAAATGGGGGAAAAATACCCGATAATTGATGTTTTTCCAGTTAACTCAAAAATATTACAAAGGATTTTCTACACGTGGATGGAAACGTTTCTCTGGAAATACGAAGCGTTTTCAGAGTTACATCACGATTTTAGAAAATCAAAATCTACAGAAAATTCCATTTCTTCTTTTTTCAATGATGCTGCTTCATCAATGAACCAAAATGAAACACAAATTGGACTACTTTTAGTTCCTTCGAAAGCTTTTGACAGTATTGATCCTGCTCTCAAGATTATCTTCATATGGAATTCATGGCTTTGTTGTAGACTGGATATTCTCGTACCTTAAACATTGATCTCAAAGAACAGAAATACTGTACTGGCACGAAAGAATATTTACTTATATTTCCACTTCTCTGCCTCTTGAGAATGGGGGTCCGAAAGTAACGCGTGAAACAGTTCTGTTCGCCGACGACACAAATGTTCGTTGAAAAAAAGGAACAGGAAATAGTACAAATACAGAAGTTTGAAATTGGTTTCATAATTAATAATTAATAGTTAACAAAGGAAAAAATTGCATTTCAAATCAGCAATCGTATGCTACATTGAAAATGTACAATATGCAATTAGCTGATATTGAAGTAACAAAATTTTTAGTTATCTGAATTCAATCATACCTCAAATGGATTGTACACATCAGAGAATTAAACACTAAATTAAGTTCATTATGTTACGCATTCACAATTCCTTCAAATTCTGACAGCTTTCAAGCATCTCGTCGCGTGTATTTTGTAAATGTGCATTCCTGCCTGAGATATCACATAATTCGGGGGTAAAAGTAAAGTAAAGGTCTGAAACAAAAATTCCATATTATTATGTTGATATGTCCCAGGAAACGGTTTCTCCAATTATATTGAAGTAATTGAACTCTACGTTCTCATTGCCCCAAAATTAGTAATTCAGGTGTTAAAAATTAGTGCCTTATAAACATTTGGTTGTGATGTTCTTCTTACATTCTCTGTGATAAATGATGTTTTCTCCGTTTGTATTTTCTACAGCTCAATTTCGCATTAACAGCCTTCTATGAAGTTAAGGTTTCCTCAGAATAGATACCTTTCTTCTACATTCCAACATCGTTGTTAAATGGTTAGGTAGTTTAGTATGTTTGGCCAGCGCTATTATAGTAAAAAAAGGCAATGTAACATGCAGTTAATCGTATTAAAATACTCTTCAACAAGAAAAATTCACTTACTTTCATAGCTTACTATTGTACCATTCCCCAATGAAGTTATTTTCTGTTACTGTTGTAGATAGACGAGTAGTAAATTAGCAATACACGTTTCAATATGAAATTAATATTTACAATTTCTTCTTAAAATGTTATAAAATTTATTTTACATTGATTTTGAATGTTTAAATTGCTACGTGAATTAAACTATTCAAATCATTATAATTATTATGTTCAAACGCAAAGAACAAATCTCTTGCAAAATGCTTAATGTTATTTATTTTTCAGTGTTGGCTTGCAGTGTTTTCGATGTATATTAGCAAACTTCCTTTGCACAACCATGGAATAGAAGCATGGAATTTTGTTTCTATTATCAATATAATTTTGACTATTTCTAATAACCAGCAATCTAGGTGAAGTTCCCAAGACTCCAGACGTAATCACTTGATCAGCCATAAGCTTCCCTCAAAGCCGGTCAGCCTTTGTGATCCGATGGGACGCATACTAGACCACACTAGATACCAAGACACCTGCGTATTCCTCTGATCTGGGATCGGCTTTCCGAAGAAATTTCAACTGCGACGGCTGTAACCGGGTGGCTGGAATAATAGACGTTATTTCTTTCGTAGAGAGCTAGTTTTCACCGGAATTATTGTAATGAATGTGAAGAACATTGATACAAATTTGCAGCTGCCGCAACTGTCTCTTATTTGCTGAAATACTTGAATGTTCAATATCACCCTTCAAATTTTCGTTACAAACTACTTTAATACGTTTCCGTCGAATTCTGAAAACCAGTCACGATTTTTCAATATTTGAATTAACATCTTCCATATTACGCGTTTTCAACAAAACTCAAACCGCTACATTTTGTTTTCGCAGCACAGTTGCCTGCTTTTCTCTTACCTCGCCTTCTCCTCACTTCTTATACTCTCCTAGATCTCGTAACGAGGTACTGTGGAAGGAGATGGAGAAGGAAGGATTCTTTGACGAACTTTTCCGTAAGAGAGAGCACGCGAAGAAGACAATTTAAGCGGGACCAGGCGCGCTAGAGGAAATAAGAGACAAGCGTATCATTATGGCCGCGTTGGGATCCGTTAAAGGTTCTGAGAACGGCGAAACAGCCATTCAAAGTTAAATGAAACTCGGAACCTCCTTTCCCTGATGCAGATAATTCGAGATGTTTGCTCAACCCGTCTCCAGGAGAAGGGACTTAGAGATTGGGGGAGATATTTCCAAAGATAAAACGAAAAATAAATATTGATACACTGAAGTGCTAACGTTGTTAAGATGAGAAAGAAGGAAAAGAAAAACAAAACATAAAACGAAGAATTTTATTTTCAAATTTTGCATATTTTTAGGAAGACGTTGAAAGTGTGAATAAGCAATAGTTTTAATAATCTCAGCCATTCACTTTCCTTTCTTGGTAAACATTTATTTTCAAAGGACAGTAGGTACTAGAGAACCTAATATAAAACAGCTACAGAATGCCACAGTATTTGTCGCGCTAGATAAATCTCCTTAGTCTAGGCTAGCTTTTTGGTATTGCCCCATCGTATTCCCAGTTGGTATTTGGCGGTCCTAAAATATATTTTTTTTTACATTTCCTTAATTGTTTTGTATCCCAATAGAAGAATGTCTCAGGTCTCAAGGGTGAATCATTGCTTTTCTGCAAAGTCACATAGTTGTTTTTGCTTATCATTTTTTCAATGCATAGTTTTTTGGTAGCCCTAATAGATTTTTTTGTTTTTAACACGTTTCTCGCAGTATGTTTATGTATTAAACAAGTGATATATTAAAAAATTACTTTCGCAGTTTTTCAAAGAGTTCGTTAAACTTGTACTGTATTCTTCGAATTGTACAACCGTTTTCTACATCGAAATATACGTGCGATTACGTTAAGATACGATACATTACGATTTAAACGAGATAATGGACAGGCCTAAATATAACAGAACATGGGATTGTCCGTAAAGCTATTGTGCTTGCCGTCAGTTTTGAAATTTTTAAACATTCAAAAGACGAAACTATCACTAAGGGTTCAGAATTTTTTAAAGATAATTGTTTCTTTAATTAATTAAGTTTCTAGTAGTGAAATAGTATCTCCTTCTCTACAGTAAGATAGCCGGGAAAACATTATGCTGGAGTCTACCGATTCCCCTCTTGGTTTATGATTGTCAAAGTGTAGCGCCTGATAGTATACGCCGCAATACTTCTGTGATTAGCGGGACTGCATACATCAATTTTGCAGGTGCCTTCGGTCTTTCAGCTTCACCGACCAAACAAAAATTAATATTTTATGTATATTTCTAAACACAATCGGTGAAACTCATGGCCAAGAATAGGGATGTGAGAAATAAGGTTGCATAATGCAATTATCAGATGCAAGATTTTAGTCTTAACGTCGTATGTTCGTGACACATGATACAATGAAGGTTTCATGCTGAATTACATTTACGTCCATATTAATGGTATGAAATTATTATTTATCTTCTTACGTACACTCTGGAAACAACGGAAAAATATAACATTTTGCCTCCGTTAAAGAAAAGGAAGATCATAAAATCGTGTGTGTAGTTTCAATATTGAGCGTACTGTTTGATATCTCACCAGTTCACCGACAATTAAAACTTCAAAGCAAATTATACACGTTTTTCCTGTATCTTCCCGCCACAGCCTTCTCTCAGAAGCCTGTCCTCTACATCCCTTCATCCTTAGCCTTAGTTTTTTCCACCCTTCTTCTTTCTATAGCATAGACCATTATTTCGTTTATAGACTTCTTCCGCATTTAGCCTCCTTTCCTTTATAGCAATCTTTCCTCTAGGGGTATTTCCCCATTGGCATCCTTTCTATAAAATGTATCCCTGTATGAATTTCTGCCTTCTTTCCTCATCGAATTTCGTGCATATATAACCTACTCTCTATAGTGCGTAAAACTACTTTTCACTGCAACCTTTTTTTTTCCTCATCAGTCTTCTTCTCTCTGTAGCCTTCTTTATTTTTACCATTTTAGTAGTCTTTTCCAAATATTGCCTTTCCATCTCGAGCCTTCATCCCTCAACAACCTCTGCTCTACATCCTCCCCGATTCACTTCTTTCGGCTCCTTCATTCGCGTATTCCAGTGGTTTTTTCTCGCCCCATTTTCACACCTATCGCGTTTCCCTTCTCCTTCCGTCTCGCCTGTCTCGCCGAGGCGCTTCGCGTCCGCGCCTTTACCGTTTGCCTCCGCGCCGCCGCCGCCACCGCCACCGCCACCCCACTACCGCCACCGCCACTACCGCCACCCCACTACCCCACCCACCACCACCACCATCACACACCGCCACCCGCCACCACCGACGCCCACCGCCACCGCCACGCCACCGCCGCGCGACCGCCGCGACCGCCCACCGCCGCCGCCGGCCGCCACCGCCACGCCACGCCAACGCCAGCCCGCACCGCCACACCGCCACCGCGCCCGCCACCACCGCCCCGCCACCGACCGCACCGCCACCCGCCACCGCCACCCCGCACACCGCGCACCACCGCCACTCCGCCGCCGCCACCGCCACCGACCCCCACCGCCACCGCGCCAACGCCACCGACGCCACACCGGCCAACCGCCACCGCCCGCCGCCACCGGACCGCCACCACCCGCCACCAGCCACCGCCAACCGCCACCGCACGCACCGCCCACCGCCACCGCCACCGCCACCCGGCCACCCGCCACCGCCGCCTGCCACCGCCACCACCGCCGGACCGCCACCGCCACCGCCACCCCACCGCCACCGCCACCGCCACCGCCACCGCCACCGCACCGCCACCGCCGCCGCCGACCGCCACCGCCACCGCCACCGCCGCCGCCACCGCCACCGCCACCGCCACCCGCCACCGCCACCGCCACCGCCACCGCCACCGCCAAGTCCCTCCCGCGTCATCCGCGCGCTCTCAGGGGTTGGGCGCTTTCCAAACATTTTGTGCTCTTCAAATGTTCCGAGCTTCAGATGCGCAAAGAACTAACGCCACTCAATGTCCACTTGAGTTACAAGCGATACGGAATTACCTAAATCCAAGACGGAATATGGAAACTAACTACAATAAAGAAGGTTCTCTTATGGTTGGGATAGAGATTGTACGCTTATGAATGCAAACTCAAATCAATGTTGTTAATGCTTACTCTTATAATAAAACAAAGATACAATCAATAATAAATAAAAGAGGTAGTGTTAACCAACATGTATTGTTACCGGTTCTCATTATTTTAAATTTTGCGTTTTTATTGACAACTTCATAAAGTGATATTACGTAAGTATTTACTTTCTCTCTCATGCAGTTTGTTATTATTTTTATACTTTGCTTATTTACTATGATAGATAACACATTGATATTTCTACAAATATTTTTAAAAAGCACTTAACTTCCCTTTAGACAGTAGTTGGTTAATAATAATTTTATTGCTCGTTCTACTTCATTTTTTTCGCTCTTGCATTTTCAAGTCTCACGTGCTACAATTTTACTCCATCTAATATTAATTTCTTAACTGTTTTCCCGAATTCTTATCAAATCTATATTCCCCTAATTACTTCTATAAGCGAACATAAAACTCTCTACCACTCGGTTTATCCGCCTGATCTCTATATATCCCAACCCTGTTCTCGCACGCCTGTCTCCTGCCACTGTCTGCAGCGTTATGCTCCTCTACTTTACTCTCTCTTTTTCGACAAAACAATCGCAATTCACTTGTCTTATACATCCGTAATTTCCACTGAGCTTTCTCAAGTGTTTATGGAAATACATTTTATTCTCATATACTCTTTATGTCTTGTTTAATTCACCTTCTGACACGATATGTAAACAAACTTTGCTTACATGACCTATTATTATTTATCAATACTTTTGATGGCTTATATAAATTTATCTTCAATATCAGACCCTGACTTCACCTTTCTGTGTCAAAGTTTAATTTTTGTCTTCATTGTTTTATCTCTTACGTCCAAAAGTGTTTAAAATTATATATTAAATATATTATATATTAAAAGTGTTTGAAATTGTATACTTCAGTGGACAGGAACATTTGTGATTAATTCTTTCACAGATGAGACCTTGTGACAAACAACCCTCTTTTTTACTAGAATGTGTTGAAATATACACACAATAAATTTTGAGTTCTAAAGTTGTTTCGGTTTTGTTTACAGTTTTCACACTTTCTTGAATACATTTCTTTACTTTTTTCTTTCACTCTTCACAACTTCGCCTATATTTTGAAATTCTTTTACCTTACTATTTTTCATTATTTCCTTATAGTTATCATTGACAAACATAACTTTTTCCGCATTCGTTTCGTATTTATGACCTTGAATATTTTCTCCGTTACACTATGAATAGCTTGAGTTGCAATTGACAGCTCTTCGAACTCCCGCATTTCTTTTCTGCTATATTAATTTACAGATCCTCTCGCAATCTCTTGCTTAAACAATGATGATGGACGGAATGTTCTCGGAAAGGTAACATTAAACTTTAAATATTCCTAGAACTGAATGTTTTACCACCATATTTCATAATATTTCCATTTTTTCTCTTTTTCTCATTACTAAACCATTTGCTAATTCTATTTTAAGAGAAATTCTACTTTGAATCTTGTTTATACTAACAACAAATTGTTTAGATTGCAGAAATGTTAAATGGTTAATTCCAGGCTAAAATACGTAAAAGCGTTCACAATCTTTTGACTTGTCTTGGAAATTCCTACATGGTAACTAAAACCGCGACTTGATGCCACTAAAACAAGCCCTGAAATTTTCCAGTCGAATTGGGCGAAAAAGAACCCTCTTTTGAAAAAGTCCTCACCAAGCTGCATATTTTATAAATTAATCATGTTATCACTCCATTACTCTGTATTATTTCGTATTATTTGCTAGAAATAACTATGAATAAAACGTGATATTTGGTAACATATGTGACTCACATGGTTAATAATCAGAAAACATTAGGGAACAGTCAAGGAAACTTTACGAAAGAAATTGTGTAAACATTTCTCTGCGATTATTTTACTGTACAAATGTACTATTTATGGGACTGAGCATTCACATTCTACTCACGTGGTCGGGAAGTACACTCTATTTATTTGAGTAATTGAATGCTTTTTGATAAATATTGTTGCATTATGTATCTTCGCTTACGTCATCGCGCCCTTTGATTCCCCTCCGATAGAGCTTCCTCGAGATTTAGCTTGTGTGGTACATATCGGTTTCTCCATCCATCTTGCGGATATGGTTCGTGAGCTCATATTGGATAAGTTAGGCGATTACGCCCATCGCACTCTGTTTTTTAAGAGTGAATGGGAGCAGGACCTTCACTAGCATGATGCATAGTATGCTAGGAAAAATCACTTAACCACAAGACATTGAAGATTATTTTCGTGGTATTTGCACCCACAACCTGGATGTGAGTGCGTATTTGGAAGCAAATTCGTTGGAATATCTCGGAGAAATGAATCGTATTACGGCCCAGCATTCGCCATAGCCGTCCCGCAGCCGGGCGTACCTAAATACCTACCAGAGTCGCAGCAGCACTTAATGCCGTATGTCGTGCACTTGATCTTATTCACACTTACAAATCTTACCCGAAAAGGGAGAGGAAATAAAGGAAGCCTTTTTACGTCATGTTACACGGTGTGGAGGGGATATTCCATAATATGCATGCTTTACGCGGGTTTCGTACATTCATCCCGGATTTATGGTTACTTAAGGGAAACTTCTTTGGCGAATAGAAAGCATTTCCACTCAGATATCTTAGGGCATCTTCTTATGTCACTATGGTCCCTCTGACCGGGAGGTTCTAGGTATGGAGTACCGACAGTGGTAGGATTTTCGAATTCTAGCGGTCGACTGCTCTGTTTGGTAGTTTTTCGTGGCTTCACCGATCAACACCAATCCAATACCGGAGCAGTGCCCTAACAAACGTGCCCCGGACTGCGGTTGATATTTCCTTCCTCTTTCTTGTCCTATTCTCACTGACTTCCACACACTTGCACTTGCAAGCATTACACAACCACCCATGTTGGAATACCAGTCGGGAGATAAAACATAATATCGGACATAAATTACGTATACATAAATTTCTGGACTATAGCAGTGCCACTCTGTTGGGAGATACCTGACCTGAAAAACCCGCTCGCTGACGTGTAGGTCGGCGCCGAACCTCGCCATCAAGCGGAAAAGGAATACCGTCACATTCTGTGTCAAAAACATGCGCTACACATACGGAAGTAACAACCGTAGTAGGTAAGAAACCCGAAATAACTAGTCAGACAATGGAATGCAAGTGCTGGTGAAAGGAATCATCCGACGCGACGGTCCGATCATTGTCAGGTGCGAGCGCCGCTGCGGCGTGGGGCGATTGGAGGAGCTCGCCGTGAATATTTCAAGACGCTTCCTCGCAATAAAATTCCCGAGCGGACGCCCTCGCCTCGTCCGGCCCTCCACCGGCGAGTACACCCCGCGGGCACGCTCCCACGCACCCACGCTCTGATGCTCCAAGCTCCCACGGTATCACGCTTTAATGCTCGCACGCTCCAATACTCGTACGCGCCCATGCTCCTACGCTCTCACGTTCCCATGCTCTCACGCTCTAATGCTCGTACGCTCAATATTCTTACACTTTCACGTTCCCATACTCTCACTCTTTTAATTCTCTCATGCTCTAATGTTTCATGCTTCTATGTTCTCACGAACATACGTGCGCCTTCACATCCACAGTTGTTCTCGCGGTGCCGATCGAACACATGATGGTGAAGAGTGTGCATTTAACGTCCAAAAGGTTTCTAAAAACAGAAACTAGTAAAAAACTTATACAATAAAAGAAAAAAAATAACGATAAAATTCACTATTTATTTCACTTGTTTCCAAGACTAGAAAGACACTCTTATTTAAAGAGTACAATAAGAGAGAAATTTTATGACTTTTTACCTTGTTTGCAATAGAAAAAATATAATAGTAAACTTTAAACTAAATAATGACAAAAAATAAGGCCCAAGTTTTTCTTGGACATTAAATTAGTATATAATTGGCATTTCAAAGAGAAACTTAATTCTTAAAAAAACAATCTTCCTTACAATTTTTGGAAAAACATCTGACCCAAAAATGTCGGTCGGTGGGATGTCGTCTCTGTACGAAATGTGTCCTAGAAATAAAGCACACAAAAAAGCTAAAAGTATTGAATTTGCTCTTATGGATCTGTTGCACACGTATTCGTTTACAAAATATTTTTCCAGAAAGCGTATTCTGTTCTGCAGCATCACAAATCTCTTTCTCTTTAACTGTTCCATCTACGAGCTTTAGAGACTAGAAAGCTGTACTGTTACGTTTATAACTATGGTTTTCACAATTCACACAAAAATGATTTTAATTTTATGTTGTTCTAATTCCAACAATGAACAACCACTGACATAAAAATATTCAGCAGAACGCGGTTACTCTTGGACTTTGAGTATCACGTACGTAAATCATCGTCCGTGCATAAATACGCGGATCTGAAAGTTGATCGTTTGAATCGTGGGAAAATAGTAAATGTTTTATTCTTGTAAATATGGTGACGGTGTTGACGTCTGGTTAACACGTCCCATCTCAAAATCCCATAAACCTATGTGTACTTATTCTCCTCTCTTCACTGTTCACCTTCCGTTATCATTTTATCATCTTTCATAAGGTGAAATACCAACAAACATAGTTGCACAATGCCTGGAAGAAGAAGTTTACATTACTGAAGTCAAGTAATCTTGTTATGCACTAAATATATTATTAAATTTTATAATTGTACAGTATTATGAAATGATAGAGCGGCTGATGATAATACAAGAGTAAGAACTGTATAAAGTTATGTTATAAAGGTATTATTACCCAGTACAGAATGTCTCACACACTTTTCTGCGGATAATTTAATGCAATAGAATTTTACCGTTTACATTTATCCCTTATACGTACGGCATACATGGTCTAACGAGTGCTACCTAAGAAACATACTGCTAACAATGACCAGCTGCAAAGGAGCAGCGAACGACTTAAGTTCGGGTCAAACTTATTTTTAAAATTTCACTAATGTGTAATAACAGTTATCAATTCTTATTCATTGGCATTTGTAGAACGTATAATTTGGGAGAGACATCAATGGAAGTGATATAAGAACTAGTATACCTCTGCGGAATATTATGGTACGCTTCAACAATTTCCTTATTGATTTATTGAACTAGAACCACGCAATAGGCTAAAAATAGGTACGTTATTAGGTATCTACTCATGAATAATACAATCTGACCGTAAAATGAAAACACCGGCAGCCACGGAAATTGTGGCAATGGGGGCGGCGGAGAGCGGAAGTGGTGGGCAGCAATGTGCGAGTTGCTCTCTTCGTTGGAAATGGAAATGTAGACTCGCGGAGTTAGTTATGCATTTGCACCCCAGTTTTGGAGCTTTACAATATTCCTCTCTCATGAAATTTACTGAGATTGTTTCAGTAAATCGTGAAATTAGTAAGATAAAAAATATTTAATGAAGTTACTTGAACATATTGGCGAGCCCTCCTACCTTCCCGCAAAGAACACTCGTCTGCAAATCACAAAATATCTGTTGCAATTCCGGCCAAGAGATTCAGTTCATTAAAGCGGGAGAGATGGCTCAGGGTGTCAGCAATGATGTCACCCAAGTCCCTCTTATTGCGAGGTTCTAGGTAACAATAACTGAATTTTCGACAATGTCAGCTAGGATAATTTCAGTCTGTATGAGACTTCTAGTGGACCGCTGCTCTGATGGTTAGTTTCCCATGATTTCTCGTATCAACACCCGGCGAATGCCGGAGCAGTACCTTAACAAATGGGCTACTGACCGCGCGCGATCTTATCTTTCTCTTCCTTGCCCTATTCTCATCCCTTAAATACACTTGCATGTACTACACTACACTTACATATCGGGAGTCCAGTCGGGAGCTAGAGCTTCTCCCGGCTGGGGGGAGGGGCGTTGCCCTGCTGGTTGGGGAAAACTCCGCTAGCCGACGGAAGGTCGGCGCCGGATCTCTCCGTAGAGTGGGGGAAGATCACTTCCATCACCCGAGCAAAAACATGCACTACACTTACAGAACGTCAGTAGTTGAGGCGCTAGGAATAAATTTCAACCAATCAAGCAATTCAATTAATTAATCTGTTTTTTTGGAAATATGCCAGTTGCACGGTTCTTGCAAACATGTTCATATTGCATGGTTTACCTTCATCTCCTCTCGAGTGGTCTCATCACTACATACATAATCGACTGAAACTTTTATTCGAACATTGACCAATCATTCATTACGTCTCTCTGATCGATTAACGAACTACGCTAAGATTGATCAATAACCTGGATGATGTATAAATTTTAATAAATATAATAAGGAATGCAAAATTTTACAATAGAAGTTGAATAATTATGTTATTCTTATCACCTTATTCTTATAGTCATGCACAAAAATTGTACTCAACAGGTCCATTTGTCCGCTAGATATCGATAAGTCTTCAACCTCATTTTCGAAAAGTATTCTACATTTCCGGGTTATAATTACTCGTTTCTTTCTTAGTATCCCCCAGAATATGGCAGTTTTTCGAAACATTCAGTGTTGACATGCACGGAATGTTAGAACAGAATAACTTGGTGTAAAACGCACATGTCTACATATCTTATGCAAAGAAGAATTGTCGCTGTGCTTTTCCATCATATATTCAAAACGAATATCCTCTAAATAAAGTTAGCTGTAAAATGGCAGTGGTGAGTTTCATTTTGTTTTCCATTTTATCTAGCTATTAAATTAATTCGGTTGTCAACCAGATCTTCTGGAACGAGTCTCTGGTCTTCAACAATCGCTTCCTTCCCATTGTGCCCTTTCCTGTATGTTGTTAAAACAAACCTCTAACTACTCAAAAAGCCGGTACGTTCTCTGTCCGTTTCTCTTTCACCCATCTCAACCACCCAAACTGTGTGCTGCCCGATAAAGCCAATTCACAGGCCGTTCAGAATGTTCTGACACAGGGAATTTTTAAAAACCAGAACACGCGCGGTCGTTTGAGTTCTATACGATGACACGGCATATAGTTCACCAAAATAACATGGGAATTATTCATATTTTTTTCTTATATTTTGAACCACGCTTTTCCATCAATAAAAGACGTGCTTTAATATTTGTAATATTGTGGTGCTTGAGTACTTTCTCGCTAGAAAGAAAATCAATTATAAACTATATCACTTTCTCAATTACGTCTCAAACTCGAAGACTCCTCCAATCTTCGGTTTGAAGAAATCCAGAGAAATGAAATATCACGCGTTGGTGAACAATTGTTTACACGTTTGATTACCGGTAAAGTCAGTATAAAGGCGAAAATATTCATCCTCAAGACACCATTTAGTCTCACGCGATAGAAAGGAAATACATTTTCGAGATCGTGGCAACTAGACCGTGGTTTTATTGCTTAAATTAAGTCTTTTATGTTTATATCAGGTCTTTGGTTAGTCGTGTTTTTTGTTAAACTGTAATTTTTTCGGTAAAATAATATATTTGAGTTAAAACTAACTTAGAAAATAAATTAAAAATAAAATATAATATATAAATATAATAATTAAATAATAGTAATAATAAATAAAAGTAAATGTAACTCAAAAATGTGACTTTTGTTTCAAATAAAAGTTTTCCTGTTAATATTAAGTTGTCTTCTTAAACAAATGAGAGGTCCTTGGGATTTCTAAATACTTTATTTTCATGATCACATACGGGGTTATTGAAACGTTTTACTATGTTTGTCTGTCTTCCCGAGCTCATCTCAGGAACCGTTAAACTGATTTCGATGCTTTCTCTAAATTGTTTTTGAAAAACTTTTATGAGACATAATTTAGGTTACTTTTATAGACCATTATTTCTTCTCAATATATGAACTGTCTGCCTCGATTTTATTGTCATCTCCAAAGCCTATTTAAGGCTTTGTTTTTCGTCTTAGTAGCTTCTAGCTGACTCTGAAGATAAATGCTGCATGACTATAAAATAGGTTGAAATAATGAAGTACAAATATATTTAGACATTCCTGGCCAGTGTATTCAAGGAAAGGATACACACATGTTATATTTCCCTGCACCCCGATTGGCCAGTCCCTTCATTTCGAAACTATTTCCGTCCTAGGCCCGGGAATAACGCCCCCTTTTGCGCCTTGCAGAGGCCGTCGTGTCGTCAGGGAGGCAACCTGCGCCCCCTGCACGCCCCTCCGTCGAATCGCCGATTTGCATTTCAGCAGGCCGTGGAGCTCGATGGCTCGGGAGAGCGGATGGCGGCGGACGGCCCCGCACTCTGACGGCGCACGACAGTGGGTCGGAACAAAAGAACAGCGAACAGTTTTTACTTTCTCGCACTTATTTTGCAAGATGAGAAAGTATTGTAATCATGCGTGGGAAACAACGACTTTTCCACAGAAAACCTATTGTTACAGGGTCCTGGTAAAACAAAGACAACAAAATACGAGAATTTTTGCATAAATTTGTATAAAGAGCTCTTTTTTCTTTATATTTTATCCTCGTATAAATTAAAGATTGATTATGGAATTTTAATTTTGAAGAAATCGGGCTTAACGGTGTAGGCTCTAGCTTAGACCACAGACGGACAGAAGTTTGGCCGTCAATCGCTTTTCGGTATCAAGGACCCTCGAGTCATGGTTATTGGTTCCATAGATTAACACATGTGTTAGAGGACGTAATTTACTGTATATAGCATTAGGATTTTTCCACATTTTCGTTACTAGAGCCCATCAATAAGAGATTTTCAAAAATTCGCCGTTTCCAGCTCACGTTTCCATAACTTGCTATTCTTACGAAGTAAGTGTCAGAAAGACATTAATATTCTAAATCATTCGTGTGATCTAAACAAATGGCAGGTAAGAGGCGAGTCGAGAATGCATCATCAATATATTATTATTATTATTATTATTATTATTATTATTATTATTATTATTTCTTCTCTAATTTACGGTTAAAGATGATATAATTCGGTTGATTAGAAAGTCTACTTCACGTTATGACCAGTTTCTTAAGGAGTCTTTCTGAAAAGTCTATCGGTGCCAAAGACATTACTCTGAGCTAAATGTGGGTTGTTCCCAGTAAAGGAATATTTTGTGCTACCCAGTCTTTTGAATGTCTTGCAAGTTTACACAAGTTATTACACATTTTTTTCGGAACAAATCCCAGAGTTTCGATAACTGTGGTGTCGACCTGTAATTTTGTGCTCCAGATTAGGCTGATCTCCATTTCCAAACTCTAGTATTTTTTGTCCTCCTTTGTTTCCAAGTTTTGTTCGCACGGCACAGCAACATTTACAAGTAGAAACGATTTTTCTTCAAATCTCAGCTAACAATTTACCGTTTGTTGACCGCTATCTGCGATCATATTGAATTTGTTGGTCGTACAATATCGTGAACAGTCCAACAAACGTCACCGGTTTTGCTGAGTGTTCATGCTACTTTGGAACATCGAGGGTGGCACAGATCTGACAAATGATTTAACTACATACCCTGTCGTGTCTTTTCAAGTGTTCGAACTTTCCTAGGATTGAACAAGGTGAGACGTTATGATCAATAACTTCTACTTGTTTCATGTAAAAGCGGCATTCATCTTGGAACATTTTGTGAATCGCTTTATCATAATGTAGTGTTCTCAACGCCTGAGTTTGAGCAACTATTAAAACTGCTATTGATTTTGGAGTCATTCTTCCCATTTTAAGTCAAATAAATGAATGAAATTAATTGATCTGCGCCTGGTCCATCCTTTTTAGATATTTTCCATTGAGTGTTTTGTTCTATATCTTTAACATTTTTTGTCTCCCATTTCATGTTAAGTTGGATCAGAATTCAGTGTCTCTGTTATTCTTTCTTGCACACTCTTGTTTGTAATGCTTCTTACCACACTAACAATACCTCTGTTTTCCATTTTTGATCAGATTTCATGACCTGCCTATTTAGAGGATAATCTTGATAAAATAATAAAGCTAATGTCGGAGCAGTACTCTAACAAACGGGCCGTTCGGGCTGTTCGCGCGCAATCTGTCCTTCCCATTCCTGGTCTTATCCTCACCCCTTACTCTCACACGATCATGCACTACACTGCCACACATGCCGGGAGACCGGTCGGGAGCTTAGAGATTGTCCCGGCTGGGGCGGTGACCCGCTAGTGAGACATATGTTGCTGAAGAAAATACCGATAGCTGACTGTAAGTCGGCCCATGATCTCCCCATAAATGGGGAAAGTCCACCGCCAACTCCCGAGCAACAACATGCACTACACTTACGGAATAAGGGCCTTAGTAGATGACGCGCCTGGAACCACTAACAATCAATCAACTGACTATCGCATTCCATTGAGAGAGGGGGGATGAACGACGGACTCCAGTGGTTCCTCTCTCCATCTTTGTTTAGGTAAGGAGTTATTGTTTCATCATTAAATACTTTTATTACTAAAATGATTACAAACTGTTTGTGATAGTTTTGACGCTCGCGTAATGATGATAGTTTGTGATAGTTCCGTCGCCCTAATGGGTTTTTTGAAATCAATCGTTCTCTGGCTATCACAGCTGCCAAAGAACACATCTTATTTTAATATCTACTTAACTGTCCTAGACTCAAGTGCCAATGTTTCGGCAGCCACTCAGCTACCTTCCTTAGGGCGAAATGCATTTCGTCGGCACCTGAACCTAGGTCTCGGTATCTTGGGAACATCCAAGAAGGTACTTACTCTGGACCTGAGATCGGCGCTCTCAGATCTTATTTTATTATCTGCCAACGTAGAAAACAATTGTGCAATTCGAGAAAGTTGAGTAAACATTGTACTACTTAAAAAAACATGAACAGCTGGGTTCGAGCGGAAATAATCGTGAATATTGGAAATGTTAAATATGTATATAACCTTTCCATAACCCCCAAAATAAAAATATTTTAACACAATCACGTAGAAAGTATTGCTAAATATGTATAAAATTATTGTATAAATGTACATTTTTTCCGTCAATGACAAAGCAGTGTATTCCGAGGACGTTGTCGTATTGAGCCCGCGAGCAGCGTTGAGGCTCAGGGGGCCGTGGCCCAGGCCCAGGCCCACTGCGCGGTCCGCGGCGCCCGTCGCCTAAGTGCGTCCCGGTGTCTCGCTCAGCCGCCTCATTCTGGGGGGCGGGGCGGGGGCGGGGGCGGCGCAGGTGGGGCCGAGTGGCGCATATTGTGCGCGCCGGCTGTGCGCGGGAATTCCGATGAAGGATGGGGCCGGATGAGAGCGTCGTTGGCGCAGTTTTTGTGACGCGCTCTTAAGGGATGAAATTGCTCGCCGGCGCTCGCGTGGGGCAGAGAGCCGGGAAAGAAGTGATGTGGAGCGGCGGGGACGGTGGAGAGTGGTGGAGGGGGCGGATTCTGATGAGAACTAGTACGGTGGAGAGAGGTAGGGAACTGTGGGAAGGAGAGAACATTGGCGCAGAGGGGCCGTGAGATGCGAAGAATAGCGAGAAGTGTCGGAAGGGGAGAAGGGTTGTGAATAAATGTATATTCGAAGAACGGGAAGAGATGTGGAGAAACGTAAAGGGTTGTGGATGGACGGAGAGGGACAAGTGGGGTTGGAGAAGGTCGGCAAAGGACGAGGAAGGACGAAGAACATCGAAGAAGGACGGAAGGAACAGAAAGAAACATGGATATAAGAGAACGGGTGGAAATTAAAGGAGAGGTAAATTAAGAGAGGGATGCACAAGGAGAGGCAAAGTCGTCGTCTAGGCTCACCGACGGACGGGACGGGACGAGACGATTAAGGACGGAGAGGTTGTAGACGGCAGGTGAGTGAAGGCAAAGCATTCGATGATCTGGCAATTATTTGTGCTGTCATGATTATAGACTCAATGCTATCTACTACTAAAGACATATCGTAAAAGTAGATTTCTAAATTTTTCTACTAACTTTAAACTTAACACACAAGGTCAACCAATCACTACTCTGACATTCTGACTTTCCTTGATTTCACGACACTTCTCTCTACACCCGTTGTTTATGCATGCACCAAACATTTTCAACAGTAAGCAGTTAGACAACTTGGGTGACCACGAAAAAAAAGTTATCATAGAAGAAAACGTATGCTCGAGTTTAAGTTGCAATGTGATAGCTGAGATAGTTTGCAAGAACGGAACACAGGCTGGTTACATAAACTAAGTGGTGATAGAAAACAAAATCATTATTTCTTAAGATGCAACGTTGTTGCTCCTTTCAGATAGGTTATCGTCTAATTAATTGTCATCTGCTTTATTAATTTCTTGTAGTTTACTGAAAACGGTAAAATATGTTCCAGAGAGCTACTGAGCCTGCTACACTGAGCCTGCAATTTAATACATATTAAAAGGATAATTTTTGTACTTCGCAAACTAGATTATTTTACTTACCTACGTGTCACAGTAACACACGTGTACAGGTCACAAGAACTCGTATCAGATGACGTCTGAGACCCTTGACCGTAGCTTAGCGCAGTGTGTTGCTCTGCAAACTATTGTGACTCAGATCTCTCTCCTTGTTGTCAGCTAACAAAGAGCCTGTCATCACTCTTGTCCAAACAGAAAGACAATTCGTCCGAGCACATAGTCGCGAGCTATTCACATGTCACTCCGTGGTTCACCATGCAGCTGTTGTCTGCCAGACGTGTGTTGGAGAATATCAACTAGCCTCTGAGAGGCACGTCCGATCCTTGGGAAACGGTGACGTATTGCATCACGTGTAATGTGGGGAACGCTTTACAATGCGTTACTGGAGGGGAAAACGACGTTAAAAGATGCTAAAAGATGGGCGAAAGGCGTTTTTCGGAAATGTCTTCGTCTTGACACGAGGTCTGCATTTTCATTGCAGATTTTATACCATTATTCCGACTCTGTCAATAATACGGGGGCCTAGATAAGATCGATATTATTTATGAAAATGGGTTAATGCAACCTGATAGTAAAATGAAACAATTTCGAATCATTACGAAAAAGAATATTAAATAATAATGAAATCATAATAACAATCTCAATAATGATAAAGTTATAATAATAAAGAACGTTAATAATTACAATAATAGCATTTGTATTAATAAAAGCATTAGAGGACGAGGCGGAAGGCGACGGTTTTAAATTAGGAGTGACACGCGTGTGTTTTCACTGTGGGTTGTGTTACACTTGGCTTCGTATGGCACTGAAAATCCCAATTGAAATATGGTACGATCCATAATCTTTAAACGCACTAATAACCCGCTCATAATGGGAATGTATTCCTATAGATACGTGTTAACAAATTACGACGACCGACCTCATCCCTCTCCGACACAAAAACCCAACAATTTAGTTGAGATTTGATTATCATCACGGCGCCAATCTTTATATCTTATCTTAGACGTCGCACAATGCACCGTTCCATTATTAATCTGGAGCTTTGTGGTCATAGAGAGATGGATTCTCGCAATAATCACTGACGAGATCGAATGTTTTCCTCACGTAAAAACTACATTGCACGGATCTCTGAATGTCTGATTGTGGATCATTGGTTGGTTGGTTTATTAGTGAGCGCATAAACATCTAAGATCATTCGTCCCGTAAGTTTAGTGTATGTTTTATCGCGGAAGGTGGAGGTGATAGTGATATTCGACCTATCGGTGGCTAACGGAGTTTTCCCCAACGGGATACCTCCCACCAGTGAAACACCAGCTCAGCCACAACAAGCTCTAAGCTCTCGACCGGTTCCCCGCAAGAGTGGCATTGCAGTGTGTGTAAGGAAGAGGTAGGATAGGACAAGGAAGAAATAGGAAAGATTGCGAGCGGTTTGTGGCACGTTCGCTAGGGTACTGCTGCGGTATCCACCTGGTGTTGATCGAAGAAACCTTGAAAAACTACCGATCAGAGCAGCCGGTAGCTATAGTTCTACTCCTGACACCAGCAGAACTCGACCTAGCTATCTACTTAGACTTGCCAACGTCGTCTTTCCAACGTCGGGACTCGAGCATAGGACCTCCCGGTTAAAGACACTACAGTGACATCAGTTGAGACCTTGAGACACACCTACTTTTAATGCAGTGACTGCCATCTAATTAGTAATGCAGGTACATTGCTTTTGGTGATTTACACTATTTTGAGCAGATCCCTTAGCACGCTCGACGCATACCTTCTAATGCTGAAGTAACCCTCAGTCGTGCTAATATTTCAAGTGTGGAAATTGGGCCGGTGGCGGCGCGGCGGCGGGCGCAGCGAGAGTCGCCGCCGAGTGGGAGGCGCCGCAGGAAGCAGGTCGCCGCCGCAGCTGGAAAATGCGAGTCAGCGGCGCGGCGGACGAAGTTTATGCAGCAACTTGGAGCCGCAGAGGGAAAGCAGCAGCAAGGCAGCGGTCCCGATACGCACAGAACGCTGCTTGCGCACGCTGAGGCGGGCGGGCGGCGGGGGCGGGGCGGTTGAGGTGCGTGGGTTGATGGCGGCGGGTGGTGCGGAGGCGGAGGCGGAGGCGGGGGCGGGGGCGGAGGCGGGGGCGGAGGTGGGGGCGGGCGCGGGGCGGTGGTGTGGCGAGGGTGATG
This sequence comes from Gryllus bimaculatus, assembly GCA_017312745.1. NCBI lineage: Eukaryota > Metazoa > Arthropoda > Insecta > Orthoptera > Gryllidae > Gryllus > Gryllus bimaculatus. The sequence continues at coordinate 1,210,392 of BOPP01000190.1, read as the reverse complement.
GCGGAGGTGGGTGGCGGAGGCGTTGGGAGGCAGGACGGGGCGGTGGGTTGACGGGGGCGGGGCGATGATGGTGGTGGCTTGCGGTGGAAATAAACTTTGTGAGAATTCATTTAAAACACTTGCACTCACAAGTGGAATTATGCATAGAAACGATAGCAATGTAAATATTAATGATCCGAGAGAGATTTCAAAAAAAGAAATTTGAGTAAGTTTTGAAAAATGAAGAGTATGAATCGAAATTGAATATATGATGTGTTATTCATTGTATTTAGCACTAGAAATAAATGGGTCCGCTGTGGAGAAAAGCTTCGGATTAATACTGCTCATTTTTTCGTCAAAATCGCCCAAAAAAATCTAATTTAAAAAAAAGTTCAACGTACTACATTAATAACAAACAAATTTTGTGAAGAAAAAATGGTATACGATACAAATCAGTAGAATATTATAGTAGTAGGAAGGTACCAAATGTTAAGATTTGCAACTTTTACAAATAATATATATTCCGGGTTTTGAAATGCGTTTACATCTTTCCAGTTTCCCAACAATTTCATGGTAAGAACAGTAATACAACTTAAAATACTATTTTCACTGTTTAATCAATTTTTTTATTCTTCTCTTTTATAACTCTTATCTGCGTTTATTCCTTTTGTCTTGTAAAAGAATTAAACGAATAATAAACATACACCATTTTTATAAGTAAACTATGCTTTATCTGAAATAATATCAACTTATAATTTGAAACAACTTTCGACAACATTTGAAAATATCATATATCCTACCATCTCACTCTCTGTCGAGCTGCACGTTTGCTTATCTGCCTGTCTATCCTGCTGCGAAGTTTCGACTTGATATATTTGGAATAGCGGTATTGACCTCAAGAAGTTCATTAACCTATATGTACCCTTAGCATGTACCCTTATTTCAAGGCAACTCATTACCCACTGGTGTTGCGCGTGTGGCGTTTAGTCGCAGTCAAAGGGGCTTTGTGAACGCGTCAAACGCCAACGCATGATAAGTTGCCTTCTAATCAGGGTTTCATTTTGAAGGTCAGTTAAAAAATGTTGCATGCTATTATTTTCTATTTGAATGAAATTAGTTGAGTGAAAATTGAAATGTTTGTACTATTTCTCAAACCTTCTGCTACAATCCAGCTTTTTCCGTCAACATGTGACAGCTCAGGAGTCGTGTGCAAAATTAGGGAAGTCGTTGTTCGTAAGAGACCGTGATTGAAATTTTGAACGCAGATGTCGAAATGTGACAGATGAATTGTTTTGCATTATCTCCGTGAGTTCATCTGCTGTTCTCCAGCGGTCATCACGAATGATGTCATCGACTTGGTGAATGTTGCGTGGAGTGACCGTGGTTACCTACTTGTTGTTTTGCCTTTCGGCACCCCGACCACCGACTTCCTTCAACGGTATTCATCCTTCAGCTTACTTAGAGCGATGATCCCATCGTCTAACAGTGCTGCATCATAGTAAACATTCGTAGTCCTTGTTCAAAGCGAATATGCCTTTCACCTTCTCCATTGAAAAATTCAATCACGCAACGCGGTCACTTACAAACGTCGATGTTGTCCATTTTGCAACCGAGGGATCAGTGATGTCACCAAAGGTCAACGTGGGCGTTGTTATCTTTGTGGACGTCAAAGAAAGAATAGCACTCGACAGTACTGGGTAAATTGTGTCCGGGGATGGGTGTGCCTAGAACACATTAAGATCACCTCTGTAATATGTCAAGTGTAAGATCACACGTTGACATTACAACACATTGAGAATAGAGGTTCCAAATGTTGAAACAATTTTGTCAAACTGCTTTATTTAATAATCGTAATGTAAAGTATATAAAGGCCACAAAACATAAAACTTTTCAAAAACTAACATTTACTCGCATAGATGCCAGTATATTTACTTAAAGTCATAATATATGCAATTTTGTGTATCATTTCATAGAATTTGAAATATATAAACTTTCTAATAAATTTAATGTTATTTTGAAACTTGGTTAGTGTTTTAGATAAAATTTCTTGTCTATATTTTAACTTCGAAACAATGAACTCATCTATATTTGAAGTAAGGTGTCTATAATTGAACTCATAAAAGACCATTTTTTCGTAAAATATTGTTAATAGGAATATTTCTAAAAACTGTCTAAATTGTAATCCACGCAACCACTCACATTCAGTTTTGAGCGTAGCCACTGAAGGTTTAAAGAATCCAGACTGTCGAATCTTATTTGGTGTATTAGCGAATATTTCGAAATATAAACTACGATAATGCATTTCGGTGATATTTACTCAGTAGGTCTTCCTGGATTGTTCATTATCCTATACAAATGTACTACCTCAAATTGATTTCTCTTGTTTTCGAAAAGCTCTTGTGTTGCTTATACCTTTCGAATACAATACTTTACATCAAGCGATCCCGCTTGGAGTATAGCGAAGTCCGACACAAAGTATATTTAAATACAGATCAGTACGTCAATAAATTAGATTCAAAGTCAGAAAACACAGATTCAAAACCCCTAGCCTCATAATGTGTGTTCTCTATTCCACTGATACATTAAATTACAACTTAATATTATTGAAAAATAATAATTTTTAGTGAAGATTATATTGTCAGGAGAGATTTTAATTAAATCAATAAAACAAGAAAATCAAATCTGGGGAACTATTGATACAGTATATCACTACTAAATATTATTGACAAATAATTATAAATCAAGATCACATTATCAAGCGAGTGTTTAATTACATCAACATAAAAAGAACACTCATATCTAGAGGAATTATTGATACAGTATATCTTTACTTAATATTATAGACAAATATTTGTTATAAGTCAAGATCACATTCTCAATAATATTAAGTAGTGATGTTTGTTCCGAGAAATTCGATGAATTGGAAACGCAGTGCAGCTTGCCAGTAAGCTTAGCGCCCGGGCGTAAATTCAAATGTGACTCACGCATGCAGTCCCGCGTAGGTGAGTTCAGCGAAGACTGACGAAACGGGTATATGATCCGTTTGGGAAGGTAGCGTTTGCTGAGAAGCACAATCAAGGGCCACGGATCTCTGCTTCGCTAGGGAGTTAGTTCTTCTCGAACGTTGAAGCTCAGTCAATCTTCTGCGCATGGGCAGTTCAAGTGTCGCACCACCGTAGTGCATCAGCTCATGCGCAGAATATAGATATTTCTGACGTGCAAAAACTTCCTAATACGAGTAGCTCAGACAGTAGAATGTAAGCATCATGGAAGGTATAGACGATAAGTTCATAGGGCAACAAAATTCAGAATTGATACATATTAAACGACACTCGGGTTTCGCAGATCACAAATTGCACAGATGGGTTATGTCATAAAAACATTTTTCTTCAACAAACTTTTGAAAATGGCAAGTTAAAGAAAGTTGATAATATAATAACAATGTTTTTGCAATAAAACTATAAATCTTGCAAATTCAGTCAATAAACTCCGAAAATGTACAATTTTCATGCAACATTATGTAAAACGTGCAACATTGTGCAACAACTCCATAAATGTGCAGTTTCGTGCAAAATAAAACAAGTAGTAAAATAACGTTAGCAAAGAAAAGATGCAGTGACACGGGAATCCGGTATTTAGATATTTACTTTGAAAATGTAATTAAGATTTAATGGGGTATTGCACATTACGCATGTGGGGAGAGATTATTTTTTATTATGTGGATGTGGGTTAATTTGTTATGTTCTTTTCGTATTAGACAAAAGGATACTTGCTCCCTGCGTGGGTGTTTTCATAGCTGGATAATAAATAAAACATTTTTAATAGATTTTTAAATATTTCTGGCTTTACAATGTGTCCAGCCACGTCGTAATTTGTTTTGCGTTTCTAGAAATTATAAAACATCTTCAATTGTAATTGATCCAAATTTTATATTCATAAATATGTGAAACTAACTTATACCCGAAATAGCTTATTGTTAATGTTTAAATTAGTTCTGATTATGTATGTTGAATATTGGTATATTTCGTTGTGATCTGGGAGTCCCAAACGTTGCTCAGGCGTGGGGCTGGTTAAGTTATTATCGCCCACGTCGTGCACTCGCGTGTGTAATAGCAGCGGCCACGCACTCACAAGTACTTCCGTGTCCGCCCACGCTACCCGCACTCCCACCTCAACGCCCGGCTCTCACAAAAATTGAGCATGCGGCGTCGAAAGTTAGCAGAAGCGAACTTTGCTTTTTGGTAATTGAAAAAAACGCCCTCCCCCTCTCGGGCGCGACGACGGGGGCGTAGGTGGAGGCGGGCCAAAAATATTTCCATTTCTGCCACCCTCGCTATTTCCCCCTTCCCTTCCCCCGCCATGGGCTGCATTCACGGAAAAGTTAGCCGTGCATGCCCAGCCGGAATATTTCAATTTGAAAGCCTTTATACGAATCTACGCATCCTAATGCGGGGACCGGCGGCGGAACTTTCGGTCTTGGAGATGGTCGCTCTAACAAATTGCAATTCGGGGTCTGATATAAGTTGTAATTTGCCTTCTTAAGCCTTTTTAAGAAACTAAAGCTACGTGTGACAAAACAGAAAGAGAATCTATCAAATTATATTTTTAAATCTTATATATATTAAGAAAGTGTATTTTTCTTCAATAATTGTAATTAATTTGGCACCTTATGCTATATAAGAGTAAGTTATCAAATATCTTCACAGCTGTCTCATTTCTTGTTGCATTATTTGTGATACTAGTGTAATTTTACAGATTTTACCAATTTATTTACGAAATTCGTACATCTATTTCCTAGGTAATAGTGTAGAAATTTTACTGAGACATTACATCGACGAATTTTCTATCCAAAATTAGGCTTTTTTTATTATTTGTCTTCCCAGTCCCCACATCCTAATGTTCCAGTCACTATTCTTAGGCCTGCACACCCTAAAATAAAAAGAGAAGAGCTACCTCATTTCTGGGGTCCTTTTTCTAGTGATTATTTTGTTTATCTATGGCATATTTTACTCGTAAATCAATAAAAATATAACAAGGAATATGGAATTATATCTTGAATAAAACAATAAATTCAATTGATTATATGCTAAAACATGGGTGATTCTCTTCACTTAAAGCTTAACTACGAGAATTTTCCAAATTTTTAGGTCCGGAATGAAGAAAATCGTGGATGAACCCACAAAGGAAATAATATGTTTCTCATGTAAGGCTCCGGCGCGTCTTTCAAAATTTTCAGGAGGACCTCGACCCCTTCATACTCCTATGCTCACGCTGATGTCACTTTTTTCATACATTTATTATTTTTTTCTTTGATTCAAAACTAAATATTAATCAGTTATTCTGTCAGGGTCTTTAAACCGCCTCATTTCTCTTACCAAAACCTATTCCACAAGCATTTCTTGGCAGGATACTTTTATTCTGCAATTTTGCGCGAACGGTCCCCCTTCCACGAACTGAAGTTTCACTCGGAGAATGGAGGTAGGTGAGAGTGATCTGGGTCAGCAATATCTGTGAGCGTGAAGTGTTTGGAGCGCTACCGTCCGGGCACCGCCATACCTCATCACAACCCCTCCCCCATCACACATCACCACACTTCAACACTACATCACCCTTCAACACCCACCACCACACTCCAACACACCCCACCACACTTCAATACACCCTACCACACTCCAACATCCACTACCATATTGAAACACAGTCTACCATACTCAAACACCCCACCACCCTCCATCACACACCGTCACACGTCCACCACTCCCCACCCCTCTCCATCACCTGTATTACTCATGCCCTCCACCACAGATCACATTTCAACTCAATGAACGTCGCCGCACCCAACCAAACTCATCCATACACTAACACACAGCACCTCACCAAACCCACACCCCTCACACCCCACCAACTCAACAACACCCCATCACATCTAATAACACCTCACCCCTCCTCACCTAATCCCATAGCACTTTATCACACACCGCAACAGCCCGTCACATTACTCACCTCTACATGCCACCACCAATTCCACCCTTCCCGACGACCCCCCAACATTCCACCACACCAAATCTACACCCCACTTCACCCCCCCCCTCGGGCAAATGGCGACGACTGAGAGATAGTGGGTCTGCTGTGCCCAAATCAGCGCGGCCTCTGCGAGTGAACTCGCGGAGATGCTCTTCCTTGCTTGAGGCGCCCCGCCCAGCCGGGCGGAAGGGGCCGCCCCCAAGAGCAGTTTCACCTGACTTCAACAGGAAGCGTCTACCTGCGGGCCGCGGGCTCGGCAACTTCAGCTTCTGCAATGGAATGCTTTCTCGTACCACTGAGGCTTGAACCGTAGACCCGTATGCGCGACTTTTCCAATCTTCTATGAAAGAGACTTTTAGTTGGACAAGGAGAACCTATCTCAGCTTTTCTTCCGGGAATTTAGGAAAGTTGAAGAATTCGTGAATGCCGTGGTCAGAAAGGAAGATGTTGGAATGGGTCTGCAGGGCTTCAATTTAAAGATTTTACCGAAAAGTTTGTTTAAGAATTGAAGAAGGAAGTTCCTAAACATCATAAATATGAGAACCAGTGAAACAAAACTATATAAAAATAGATTGAATCGCACTGTATGCCTTACTGTAATATGCTTTAAAACATCTGATGTTTCATACAAGTCAAAGCTATAATCCTTAGAGGAGTCCTTCATAGTCCTTAGAGGAGAGAAACGCCGCCAAGTTTGAAGTTCTCAAACTGAACCTCTTTAAATAAATAACTACTAAAGTAATCAGTAAATAACTATTAAATAAATTATGTATTATTACATACAATTATATTTTCCTTACAAATATATTTTAGTTTTTTTTGGTTTTATAGACTTGCATTAAAACATTATAATAATATTCTTTGCATTTTCCAGCATGGCTCATACATATTTAGTAAACTAAAATAGCTTGTTCGTTCATATTACAGTATAACATTGTATTATTCTCCAGAAGTTTGAAACTGCAAGAATATTTGTTGCCTGGTTCATTCACGAATCCTCCCACACAGTTAGAATTAGAGGCGTGAACACGTTAAAAATATATAAACTGTGTTAAATATTTCATTTTCCTTGCATTGTTAGCATTTGATTCGGCTAAAATTTAAAATATTGCATCAAGAGCTGGCCTAAGAACGCGGTAGTAACACAGTTCAGAGGTTTTCTGCGAATGTCTAATCACGATATTATTCTATGCATTGTGGCACTTAGTATTCACAATAAATGAAGTCTCAATGCACAGCCAATGTCTTGATGATAACCCCAAAGAAGGATACTCATTGTTTGAGCACTTATTATGACGTTAATAGGGAACTGTTTATTCAGCACCAATCTCAAAATCCCATTACCACACAGCACGTATGTAAAAATTAAGACTGTGTAATATAAGGTAACAATACTGACGATGTTTCCAGAACATATTTTTTCACATATTTCACGGGTGATTGGTTGCGACTATTGAAGCAAATGACAACGACACGTATACTGACGGCAGGGCCTGACTTAGTCGTCTTAAGGCACAGTTGACCTCACTGCAGTGCCCCAGACCTGCACGTCCTAGAGTGTGCGTCACGGCAGTGGCAGAATGTTTGACACTTACTTGTCAGCTAGATCGAATTCAGCAACAATCTGGAGAATTTTAGCGGCTGCTTGCTCTGGTCGATAGACTTCCGTGGTTCCTCCAATCAACACTAGACGAATGCTGAAGCAGTACCCTAACTAATGGGCAATGGAACGCGCACGATCTTTCCTTCCTCTTTGTCATATTCTCACATCTTATTGTTCACACACGTACACTACCACCAAACATACCTTCAGAGCAAGCAGTCCCGTCTGGAGCGGTGCGTTTTTGGTGCGGGATACCTTGTTGGGGAAATTCCCGCTAACCAACATGTAGAACAACAATTAGAAAGTGTTCAGAAATCAATTTCAGAATTTAATCCCAAAACGTCGAAAAATGGGGGATTTGAGAAAATTCTGAAGTTAAACAAAATAAGATAAAAAATCCGATTTAAAACAAAGGAAGATTGCACGAGGAATCGAACGATATCGAACGATCCTGGCTCTTCCGAAATGGAAGTTCTATCAGGGATATCTACACACCTTGGTGAAGAAGATGCATAGTACAGGTTTTTCAGTGTATATGTTTTGAGAGCTGGAAGAGAATTACGGATGATGGGCCTAATGTTTTCACTCTGAGCTCATGAATAATGTACGGGGGGTAAAAAAGTTGCTTACATATGTCTTCTGTCGCACTGACTATTAGCAGTAATTTATATCAAACAAGTTTAAGTATAATATAACATTTATATAACTAAGGTATGTAATGCAAATATTTTGGTTTAATTTTGCGAAATATTTGATTTAAAATGTCTAGAAACAAAATGGGAGCTTGGGTTTGAGTACTTTCTTCTATGCTTTGCATTACACATAATAAGAAGCGATAATTGCCCTAAGATCCGTTCTTAACCCAATGATTTTCACTGTTAATGTTCAAAATGTGAAGGGAAATTCCATTGTTTTATGTGTTATGAAATGCGACAAAAGTCTATGTTCTCAATACACTTTTAATATAATATTAAAGTTTTGTTTCCATTTTGTCTTCTTGCAACAATTATAAAATTGTTATTTTTATTTATTTTTTGGTACATGCGAGGAGACAGCTATTTTTTCGCGATTTATATTCTCTCTGACTTCCTGTAATGCATGCTGTCACCTAGAGTCGTAACTCTAGATAAATATTCCAACAAGCGCGACTCTTGGCTATCTTACCGAATCTCGGCTAGACACTCACTTTCTCCTCTAAGTGCCAATTTTACCTCGCAAATTTACGTCTACATGTTAGTCAGGAACATGGGAACCTCTTAGGACGGATGGACGAAATTATGTAATATCACCGGGCATTTAATCAAGTATAAAACAACTGAGGCAAGGAAAACTGTGAAATTTACACCTTCTAGTCGTCAAAGAGCAACCAGGTATAATACCAGAAATTGTTTTAAAATTTCATTCAAATTTCACAATTCATTGCAATTGCAAGAACTTAATATTTTTCCAGATGGTAAAATTCTGGGAACAATGATTCAACTTATTTCTTGAAGAATTTGAAACTTTTGTGCATTGCAGCTAATTAAAGAAGATAGGCTATAAAGCACGCCGTTGAGGAGCATGGCTTGGGGAAACCGGCGAGAGAAATGTGGGAGGACCCGGGCGCTCATTGATGGGAATGAGAGCGAGTGCAATTGAAATTCCGAGTGCGACTGCAAGGGCGAGGGACGTAGAACGAGGTACGAGGGACGAGGGGGTGGGACGAGAGGATTGCACGAGAGGGTGGGACGAGGAAGGTAGGAGGAGGGGCGGGGGACGAGGGACGAAAGTCGTGGGACGAAGGACGAGGGACGAGGGACGAGGAACGTGGGATGTGGGACGAGGGATGAGGTAGTTGGGCGAGGGGCGAGGGACGGGGAATGTAGGACGAGAACCGTGGAACGAGGTACAAGGGACGAGGGGGTGGGTCTAGAGGATTGAACGAGGAGGTAGGACGAGGGAGGTAAGAGGAGGAGCGAGAGACGAAAGACGTGAGTCACGGGTCGTAGGACGTGGGACGAGAGACGTGTGATGTAGGACGTGGGACGAGGGGGTGGGACGAGATAATTGCAGGAAAGGATGGGACGAGGGAGGTAGGAGGAGGGGTGAAGGACGTGGGACGAGAGACGTGGGACGAAGGATGAGGAAGGGGGGGGGCGAGGGCCGGGGGCTAAGGGCCGCCGGGCGTTGAACGCTGGCGAGCGGCGCCGAGGAGCGCGGGCGTGATGTGAGGGCGACGTGACGTGGGCGGGGCGGGGGCGGGGGCGCCCGAGGGCTGGCGCGCGCCCAGCGGTGCCAGGATCAATGGCGCAGCCGCCGCCCGGCGTCCCCGTTCCCCGGCGCGGCGTCGCCGCTCCCGCCCAGTCGCACTGGCTGCAGGACGCTCGCGCCGAATGGCCATCTCGAGAGAGGGAAGAATGATCAAACGCTTGCCTCTGGGTGATTAAAGGTGTATTTAACCATTATATGACCCGGAAAGGGCAATTGGTCTCGGCGCTGTTAGATCCTGGGGTTCCTTATTGGTCACCCTACAAGGATCTTGCGATGTTTCGAATTCGCTTAACTTTAGTGACTTCTCGTAATTAACGAATTCGCCTAGACGTGCCGGTTCCGCGATAGTGTCCTTTCAGTGCAACATTGGCCACGGCGATTGATCGCAGGCCTCGCGAATACGAAGTCAGCACCTTTCGCCCTGAGCCACATCTGTCGGTGATTGAAGGTTCTTCATTCTCTCCAAGAGCCCAATATTTGAATTTAAACAAAGCAGCAGATTATTTATCCACAACTAGCCGACAGTCCTTGGCTTTCTCGGCTAATTTCTCCAATCTTTGAGCCGACACGTGTTAACAATTGTATCATCTTTTGAAATATCTGCTCTAACTACCTAATTGTCAATTGTACCCGACCCTATTACTCAAAAAGAAATTATTGCCTGACTGCCGTCAATGGCTCACAAATGTTACATTTAGTTGACCACCCATAAATGCACTGAAGGATCGATCATCATCACTTCCCTTGCTAGACTCCTCCACCCTTCGACTGAGACGGTGAACCGTACTTTTTTATTTTCCTTTGATTTAGTTTTAAATAAATTTTCTTCTATACATTGTCATGAAAATTCGTATTATAACCGAACTTGAAAAGAAATAATTTGATTTGCTAATTTTCAATTGAACCTCATTCATTTCTGTTGAAAGAAAATAGCATATTATTTGTTTGCGTTATTTGTAGTGGTTGAATAATGTTACAATACTTCAATACGAAACTGTGAAAAAAGGACGAAATCAAAATATCATATTATTTCTTCATTATAGTGAAGAGTAGATGAATTTACATTCTTTAATATTAAATTTTATTTCAAAATTTCTTGCATAATCAGTAAAAGGAGCATTTCTATGATATTGCATATTTTTGTCCGTTCCGTTTCTTTAGTGCATAGCTAATTCAAATTTCTTGACATTTGATTACAATATGATGCAGATTGATATGTTAGTGCATATTTAGTCGATTTTTCTTGTTGATGCATATTCGAGAAATTATAGTCACCTATTTAGTGTATTTCGTGAAAATAAAGACTATAAAATGTTCCACCTTTTCATAGAACCTATTTATTTGTGGACGTGCATTGATTAGAAAAATATTATCATATTTTGCAGCTCTTTTTTTTTGTTTTCTACAGATGAGAAAATACTTGTGCAAATGTAGGATATTTCTTGATAATATATTTTTAAAGCCAGTCAGAATAAATACAACATGGCATTCAATGTACTTCACTAAGGTGAATATTTACTTCAATAATTTTTCTTGCGAAGCAAGGTGGTTTATATTACGTTTGCACAAAAATATATCTTTTCATTCCCAGCATGCTTCTCCTAACTTTGATCAGGAAAGGTTCATAGAGAAAATAAAATATTGTTAACTATAATTGCATATATTAAAAGTTTTAAGGTCATAATGCATATTTTACAACCATATTTCAAAATTTCTTAGGGCGCATAAATCCTCTCTTTGATAATCAGTATGTTCTCAAGCGGAGATCCATGCTCGCCGGAGAAGTGGTACAATGAACTGAGTGTCTTAGGGACCTAGTGGGAGAATTGGGGGATATTTGAGACCTTTGCAACGGCCTGTAGAGAAATCTAATTTAGCTCCTCTAATTGTTTAGTTAAGGCGCCGCGATTTCTTGGAATCCTACAACGTGTGTATCAAACATGTTCCTAGAAGTCTTTTGGGTTCTACGAAGAGTTAACAATCTGTTGCGTTTCACTTATGTAATTCTACGCCTTTCTTTTTCTATTATAGCTACATATTAGAGTTCGCAATTGTTCAATATGTCCGAAATGTTTTACTAAATGTAGACTGGTATATTCAGTTTACTTAAAAGCATTCTTAAAGTAGAAGTATTACAACAAACATAATTTCTCGCTTTATCGAAAACAGTTATCTAATACTGTAATATTTCGATTTAAATATATAAATGAAAGCTATAAATTCAAAAACTCCAATTCAAACGAAGTGTTTGTGTTGTATATATGCGTTTGTTTCGATAGTCAGGAACAGTGGTCATTTCTTACTTCTACAAATGAAACTAACATGGTCAGATTTAAAAGAAACGATTTTTTGTGACATAATACAAAAACAACCAAGAATAATTTCCCACCAAGAATAACTGTGTCTTGATTAAATTGAAGTGTGCTTTATTTTTTAAATATAATAAGCGATCAAAATTGAATAAAAGATGTGTATTTCTTAGCAGATATATTGTGGTAATCCATAAATTCATTTTTATTAAAAATTCTAGAACTTTTCAAATTTGTAACTTCAGTGCTTGTATTAACATTCCTGAATTAAAAGAAGTCCATTTTAAATCTGTTTATGACTACCCCTTCTACTCTTCCTGGCCCTCCCCCACTTGTAGGTAGGCTTTCTCTTCTCTCCAACCCAAAAGATAGCCACCGCCTAGCCGTTCCCAGCCAGTTTTTCAGTTTTATGTATTTATCCGACCATGTGAACGTTATAGCTGATCCACATTGCTTGGGAAGAATTTTTAATTTTATTTATTTCATTTTATTTATTATTTTTCATACAATTTTACTGTATTTCTTTTTGCTTCCTTCGTGCTAATTTTCCAGTTTTCCTTCTCCTTGCTCGAGACTCAGTGAAGATGGGAAAAATGTTTTCCCGGCAGTTGATTCGGGGAATCTGGTAATTAATAAAATTATAATAACTTTAATTGTGGGTGATTATTTGCTTTCTCACATTACATCTTAAATGTATTACCTTTCTTCAATCAATTTCCTTACAATAGAATATTAACATGATTATTATGACCATCCAATATTATAAATTTTGAAAATCAAGAGTTCGCCAAATATGGGCCCAGTACCACATTCTTTGCTTTTTTTGCTAGATACGGAAAACAATTTTGAAGAAAAAATGTGATGCCGTTTTGAAAAGAATTCAAAATTGTATTTGACCACACAAAGTTACCCAGAAAGTTATTTTATTTTCAAAAGGTTGAAGAGAAGTTTAAACCGAGATACGTTTTTGGTTAACATAATTCATTAAGAAAAATATTATAATTACAATATTGTAGTGGTGGAAAGACTTCGTAAAACTTTAAATATTAGTAATTTTAAATAATTAAGAAAATGCAACCCCTATCATTTCTTTATCCGTCTTTGTCTTTGTCGGGCGAGAACATTATTAAATTGTAGCGATTTTTAGAAAAAATGAAATTGTTTTGCTGTCTATCGATTTTGTCCGTATCAAGAACTCACCAAACACGTGAATTCTGAATAGACAACGTGTTAGAGGAAGTAATTTTCTAGGAATAAGAATACAATTTATCCTGACTTTTGCTACGGGATACCGGCAATAAGAGTTTTTCTATCAAAAATTTGCCGTTTATTCCCCCGCAGTATTTCAATACTTTTTATTCTGCGAAAGCAATAGAGAGAAAGTAAAAATTGTTAAGAAATCGCCAAGCAAAATAAAAAAATAAGGGGAACCACTCACTAAAAACGATTCAGGAAAGCCTATTCGATGTAGTGTTTATCGTACTAAATTTCCATGAGTGCAACCCCATCTATTGTAATCCCAAACTGAAAATGCTAAACTGAATTTCGCGCTGCGAAAACTTCCATATTGTTCCACCAGATGTCATTCCAATAGTACCATACTTCATAACGAACCAGTTGGTTTTTAATTTATTTGTCACTAATGGGGGCTTTTTATAAGCTAGATCGTTTTTGTCAGCCTAAATAAAGTAAAAAGCACATTATTTTAGGAACAAAAGGCGAAATAGAAAAATGTTTGAATTGAAGAAATTGATATGCATATTATGAGATGTAGATCTAAATCCAGCGCATTCCTCAGATTCAGCCCACATGTAAGATCACCAAAGCCTTAACCAGCTATCCGGACATCAAAATTGCAGTACACTCGCTATTTGCAAATTACCTTTCTGATTCTCCGAGACTTCAGGAGCGCTTGGAAATGCGCACAAACTTCAGGTAAAAAAAATTATCGACGAAATTATAAATTATCAAAATACATTTTTTTATGTGAATCTGTGCTCCTGCAACCAAAACGTAACGGAATTATTAATTGTCAATATTATAGTAAACATGCTCTTGTATTTCTTACTTTAAGAATTGATTCATCCTGTATACTATTTACCGGAGGAATTTCATTTATATTATTTTGAGATGATGTATTTGGGATCTTCTTGACACACTAATTTAATTTTCTCTTCGTTTCACTCTCACCCCCTCTCTTCACCAGAGCCGCGCCAAACCTAGTGCAAGGGGCTACATTTTAAATGGGTGGCAAAATTTAGGCTTTTTTTGTAAATACCTGCATTATTGTTAAGTGTTTTGTAATAAACGAAAAAGTTTATTATATAAAAATATAAATCTCTCTCTTAGTTTTAAATTATGGTCGAAATGGCTTATATTAAAATGGTTTATTAATCATTCATTATAAATTATGGCTTACATTAAATTATGGTCGAAAAAAATACACTGACACACGAGTATAAGTAATACTATTCCCACGATTTTCACCAATTCCATGCAATACAATTTCGGTTACTGTCATTGCTCATGCGGCAAATGTAAAGTCGCCACTCGACTCTGATTAGCTACCTTTGTTGGGTCCACAACGTTTGGTTCACATAATTTTAGATTCAGATGGTTAAAACATGATGCTTTACTACGGTCAGTTTTCTAAAAAAATGAAATGAATCTACATGCAATCTATATAATCTGTGTAAATTCAAAACATTAGTATACGGGACGGCAAACACGAATTTGCACAAGACTTCAAATTACCTCGACGCATCCCTGCTCTCTACCTTTCCCAGATATCGCAGCAGCAACTGGTTCGCGAGAAAAGAACTTTTAGGGATGAATTGCAACGAAGACCTGCCGCGGATCTTGATTCAAAAGGAACTTGGAATTCAAGCGACTTTGAATTGAAAAATGTGAATACGAATGGAAACCAATAAATAATGTATCACTGCGATGAAAGATGACAGACACACCTACAAAAGACATCCATCCTTTCAGAAGTTTTTCTTTCGTTTTGAATATCAGTGCTTCTGAAAACACCCTACTCAAGAAACACTTCAAATATTTCGCAAATTCTTCTTTGATCTTTAGAGAAATTGTTCCCATTTACAATTTTTTTCACTTAGCAAAAGTCAACGCGAATATCGTTTAGTCGTAGCTGCAATAACAAATAATACAATAATATTAATAATAGTAATAATAATCATAATAATAATAATCTCGAATACGCTATAAAATCTCGATTCAGTCGGGCCAAAGACATCTCACGCTTAAGACGCGTGTGAAAATGAAGTGAAAATCTTGAAAAATCGTGAGCAAGTGAACGTGGAGGCGAAACGCGGTGAAAGCGTACTCAGGCTCTTGCTCAAGCTCGTGAGTACTCGTACATTCTACGTAACCGGAAGTCTACGTCCAGAAGTTTCTCGTCTAGAAGCCTGGAGGGGAATTCTAGACGCACACACTCGGTGATCTTTCTCGTTCCGAAATTCCTTGATTCAGCTCGACATTCATGGAGAAACGCTCGCCCAACGCGCCGGCATATCGCAAGCCACGCGGTGCCAACGGAGGCCCGTGAAACGCTACGAGAGTTAGTTAAATAATGTCGATGGCTAGTCGACAGATTCTCCAAACAGACTCGGTGAAATGAAACTCAGAGAGTAACAACACACTAAGTTTATTACAGAAGCAAAATACAAAGTAACACAAATTTCTAATGAAAAGTCAAAATGGTAGTGAACAGAATACAATATTTTCTTACAGCTATATACGCGCTACCCCCACTTCTGTTTCCAGATAGAGGTTGGAGAAAGGGTAACACTTGGCATTGCCAGTTAGGGCAAGCGCGCTCCGGGTGGCCCTTATCAGGGAAGGGGATGAGCGCCTCAGGCGAGGGAACTCGGGATATCACGGCGGGTGAAAGGTTGAAGTGACCCTTTGAAATATGTGTAGGTCAAAGAGGCAGGCTTCAGTATCGACGGACTATTCCAAGCCCTATCCGGTAAGTTATTGGGGTCACAGAAGGCGCCTCTTCCTCCGATCCCAAAATACTTTATCGGGAGGATGCCATGTCGTTTATGTTAATTGAAGGCGTAAGCCCTCTCTTGTTCTGGGGTACATGGTGTACTACGCACCGACTGTACGTTGGGATATAACACGAGCAATTCCACTGACCTCGCGATGGGCAGCTTCAAGGATCGGACGCGGCCTTGCAATGAAGATCGAAGTTCCTCGTTGCCGAATGGGCCCGGGGCGAAGCTCGGCGCATCTGGCGATAGCGCTCGCTTCTCGGCACAAAATCTGTTACCGATCGTGCAAATAGTTTTTATACCGGATATGATTTTTAAGGCGTTAACCTGCATTGAAAGAACTATGTGTTCATGTTATTTAACAAACATAAAATTTAATCAATATAATTGTTTTCAGTTAGTAACATAAACTAATGTAACAAAAATTACTTTTTTACTTATTGAAGGGAACTTTTCAACTACTAAGGTCGTATAGCGACCACTGTATGTAATATTGGGGGTTCCATAACGGTATACGGACACTCACAAACATCCACGCACGGACAAGATTCGAACCCGCGACCATTCAGGCTCGAAGCGGCTACAGGTCTTCTGGCTAAGCAACCTCGGCTATACAGGTCAATCATAATTAACATTTAATTAGTTCAAATGCCACCTCAAAGCAATTCAACCAACAACTCCCCCCTTATCTTTTACCGTCTTTGTCTTGAGCGCCAATCCCCCCCCCCATTTCTTCCATTCTTTTACGCAGGGGTTGATAAGAAGTAGTTTGGAGTTGCTCCGCAGCCTAGCTAGATGTCGTAGCAGTCAGCCAAGTTAGAAGCAACAGAGCACGGAATAAGGCTGTTCTTCACAGAAGCAACGCTGAGAGAAGATTGTGCATTCCAATAGTGACATTCCGAAAAGTGCGCGTCCACTACACAAACCCGAGCTATCAACCAGAAGTGACAAGCTACGCATTGCAGTGGAAACTCAGGCGGATCGCTCCTCCCAAGAGGGCGGTGAGGTCTAACTTGACGATCGGGTGCGGGCAGTGCAGGGAGGTAACTCGCTTGTGCCGGCCACGCTCGCAGCTACAGTGCCAGCCAGCGCCCTCCTCGCTCCCCGCAGCGCCCATCACGGCTCCAACCGCGGCTCAGACGTGGGGACGGCATTGCACAAAAGTGAGTAAATTGCATTGCGTAAAGCTTCTAATTCACCGCTTATTTGTGCAATCGTGATTCTGTGCCTTGCTTGATGAAGGTCAAGTTTATTTTCAATATCTGTCAGACTATACTATTTAAAAAATCATTTGGTTAGGCACGTATATTGTTAAAAAAATGATAATGTAATACGCTGGTCAATGCGTGCGGTGCATTTATTTGGAGTTTAATCTTATTTGTCTGTTTTTTCATTGCATATTCATTTTGTAATTGCAAGAAGTGATCTATCTTTTTTACAATACGAATCAAAGCAATTAAAAACATTTTCTGGCATGTATTTGAACAGGGTTCGCTTCCTTCTTAATATGGCTAAGTTAAGTGACATGCTTTATTCATGACTAATTTTCACTGCTACACTTATCCTTTTCATGTTTGTGGTTCAAGGTTTCAGGAATTTGACCTTTAAGGAACCATGAAACCTTAAACGAGATCAAACTTTAGGACTTGTAAAGAAACTACTTAAATTGCTTCTGCAGAGTAAAGAAAAACATGGAATTTGATCACTACCTACCACGTGCTTTTTAACAGCATTTCACTGGTTTTGGTTGTGTAGAACCAGGTTATTCATCTGAACGATACTTAAGATTCGAAGGAACGTCTGCAGTGATCTTTCTGTTTACCATGACAAATATAAATGCTCCATAATTGTTTGATACAATTCATTAATACCCTTTTACGATTTCTATTGATATTGCCTTTATCCTAATAATTCTTTGAAACAAAATTTTAAAATACTTTTCTTACATACCAAACTGAAAATTAAAATATATAAATTAAGTTTTCCATTATCTAGGCGCGGTTGTGAATTTTTGATTATTTTTTTAAACCACTTCATAGTTCTAAGATGTATGCTTCATTGCGTCAATGGGTAGTTTTCATCATCTTATGCACATACACTGAAATCTCGTGTACACTATATCTCTCGTGTACACCTTAGTATTTATTTATCTTACAAGGCACAATAAATTATTATAATGATGTTCAATGTAGATTATTATACTCGAGCGCTGTAATGCACAAGCATAATTACTTACGAGCACAGGACGGTATTTTAGTCTCATGTAATTTTGGTTTTATCACAACCGAGGGCATTTTTAACTGTATTCATTTAAGATATTTTGTAACTATTTCTGTAGAAATAATTCTTATAGAAAGGATTTCCTAATGAATTGTATTAGTATATTGACTTCCATAATATTATTTATTACTGCAGGTATTAATTACTACAATATGTCGTCATTTTATTCTTAACAGGAATGTTGTTACACTTGATGTCACAAGCCATTGAACATACTCAGGGCACATCATCATTATACTAAAGATGATAAGAAATATTTTTAAACTGCTGAAGACGTGATATATATTTTTCACTTTGGTTTGTGACAAAAAGTATCACCTTCCGTATTTCACGGCGTAGAATACAGTTTGTTGCCATTATTACGGAAACAACAATTGTGAATTAAAAAAGTCGAATAACTCATTCTGAAATACTCCAAACTTTATTTAATACTCATGTATGGCATTTTAAAGTATTAATTATTCTCAATAGGAAGTATTCCAGTTTTTCAGCACGCTAATATTTGTTAAACAATGAAGCGTTCATTTTTCAAAGGGATCCCGGGTGACTCCGGAAGGACTTTATTCTCTTCTTGAAAATTTTATTACTGTTATACGGGAGATTTATGACTGCACTTCCAAGCAATGCATTATAGACGATAATATTTTATCAGACGTTTTTAAGAAGTTTAAAATGAAGGGTGTACTTAATTACTTCGCAAAATTGCTCAATAACTTTCAAGCTTTATGAATGTTTTACTTTTATATGAACCTTCTGCTGCAGAAATTCTAGCGAATCTTATCGCTTCCTACGCATTGATGCAAATACCCAGAAAATACAAACTGTTCAAATAAAAGTTCATTTCAGTACGTCATCTCTGATGATACAAAGCATATAAGGAAAATATTATGCACAAATAAATGTAATGTTTGGAGCTGTTGGGTCAAACAATTTTTTCCAGTTCGCATATGAACATTCACTCGTTTTCTGGGTGTAAATGAATAGTGAGAGTGATAACTATTGCAAAATCTGGCGCCGACCTCTGTCGGCTTACGGGAAATTTTCCACAAATTCGTATTTTTTATTTTTATTTAATACATTATACTTATTATTACACTTATAAATTAAATATCTTGGTACTATGTGGCTAGGCCGAAGGTAATTAAGTCATTACAATACCTACATCCTCCCGTGCTCTAACCTTTCGAATTCTGGCATTCACCCCAAATGCTCTCTTCATCCAATCAAAGCCGTGGAAAAGAGACCATAAGGCTGAGGACAATACCCCTGAAGGGAGAAAATCCTGCCGTCAGAAACCAAGTATATCTACCAGACTTTTTATAAGGTGTTTATTTATTTCCTGAGGCAGGCGTCATACATTCCAGATATCTTCGACCAGCGGGGCACCGCCCCAGCCGCGACAAGTTCAAAGCTCCTGGCCGGATTCCCAGAATGTGTGATAGTGTAGTGCATGTAAATATAAATGTGTGTGTGTAAGGGGTAAGGATATGACAAGGAAGAGGAAGGGAAGATCGCGCACCGTCCAAGGCAGCCGGCCGCTAGAATTCTTCTCCAGACAGCGGCAGAAATCGACACTACTCACGAGCTGATATCAAAAATTCTACCACCGTCGGGACTCGAACCCTAACCTCCCTGTCAAAGGCATTGTAGTGACATCAGTTGATACTCAGAGCCAATTTATAAAGAGAACGTGGGACCTCATGACGATGGGATGATGGAAGAGGGATTTAGTTTTGTCACGCATCTGCGAGAGCTCTTTCACTTAACATACACGTGACATGGCACACAAAATTTCCAGTGTATTTCCAGCTCTTAGAAACTCGGTATTGCATGCCGGAACTTGGCTTTTTGAAGCGAGTGCGCCACTTTCCAAACTGGCGTGTACGACCAACCTTTGAGGTAATGCGCTGCTGGGGACTCGCTTCTCGTCGACGGAATTTACGCCCTTGGCTCCATCCCTCGCGCGCCGCCCATCCAGGGACCTTCACTCGTTTCTGGCGGACCCTGATTCGCTTCCGCCACACGCTTCGGAGCTGCTCCCCGCGGCGATCTATTTGCAATGCGCAACTGCGCAAGCCGCGCCAGCCCGCCGCCTTCCTCGCCCGCGGCCCCGCGCTCTCACCCCTCGGCCGCAGACGCGAGCGCGAATCATTCGCATGCGTAATGGACTCGTGGTTGAAGAACGTTCCTCGCTGTCGGCGATTTTATTCTCGCGAGATCTGGTGTCGGTCGCGAGTATAATGCACCTGAACATCAAGTGCTCGCACGAGTTTTGAAAATACGCGTTTGTGCTGCAAGTGATTCCAATGCCGAAACTAGTACACAGGTGTTGTAGGCTTTCACGGCCGGAGTCAATATTCATCATGTCTTCCGGGCTGATGGGCCGTGGTCCATCGCGACTGTCGCCAGTCAGCCACCGGCCCGGACACTTCGCCCGAGACCTCGCCACTGAAGATGCCCACCGCAGTCGTGGGCGAAACGTTTGGCATCCCAAAGCCAATTGGACCACGGCCCATCAGCCCGGAAGACATGATGAATATAGTACACAGGTGGTTCAAAACAAATGTTTCAAACTTCTAGGACATGTTGGAGGGGGCAGATGATAACATTTTTTCAAACACTATGTGAAGATAAATCAAATGAAGATTTTACACATGTGCGTTTTTGATGTTAGCGCTTTACCCTGAAGAAGCGTTTGCCAGGTACGCGATCTCTCAAGTAAGGACTTGCTGTTAAGCAAACAAAATATTCGGTATTTTCTTTTTCATCTTCAGCTTTGATCGCTTCCGAACACGCATGCGTGCACCAAGCTGGAAGGCCGCCGGTTCTAGGCGTATGTAGGCAAGCTCGTCTTTATTGGTCATGATTCGAAACTGAAATTCAATGCAATAATGCATTAGGTGTAATATATCGTTTAAAAAATCGAAATTCTCTCTTCCTAACCGTGCAAGCAATCTTGGACAAGCTTGGCGAGAAATGTGTAAACAATTTTTTAGAACTTTTGGCAATCGGCTATATAGATGTGGGGGGGGGCTGTATGGGAATGAGGGTAGGTATGCGGGAAATAGGGTGTGTGATATATATTGGGGAAATGGTATGTGGTCGGCTAATGAACAAATTAATTTACCTTGTGGTTGATAAACTATTTATTGAATCTAACGTATGTGAGTATCTTGTATTACCCACTGGTGTCACAGGCTGAATGGTTATAATTCCAGTTATACTAATTTGTGAATGTTTATTAGTAGGTAGTTATACAATAATCAAACAATACCAAACCCGACATTTATTAAGAGGTAAAAAATTTCATAGCATATAAGTACATTTTGGTAAGTTGATTTTATGTATTTAGATGGCATATGTGTTTGATATTAGTATTTTAGTCAAACTAAGAGAATTTACAACTTGATTTACAAATAAGTGGAAATAGTATTCTGGACTCGTTTGATTTTTGCGAAAATAGTATTTGAAATCTCTATTTTCTTGGACAAAAAATATTTATTGTTATTAAAAGGTAACAATAAGGTGGTCAATTAAATATGACATACTCAGAGATGTACAGAAGTGACAAAACTAATTTTATTTAGTTACGAAATTCAGTAATCGTTGTTGAAATATTGAATATTGTAATTATTATTTGTCACATTCATCACTATTGTCATCTTGTATTTCAATATTCTCTTCATCGCCAGTAAGAATTCTGTGAGACTGAGTAGTCTTCTCCCAGAATTTTACAAGATATTTGCTTTCCTGCTGTAATAATGTACTGTCTTTTCTGATTCAGTCACTTTCATCAATATTTATTTTTCCCTCTTAGTTTCTCGCTACGAAGTAGACAGTAAGTTATGTAATGCTACGTGAACAACGGCGAATTTTTGGCAGAAAGCTCTTATTATAGAGCTCTGATAAAAAAGTGAATAAATCCCGGTGCTAAATTTAAAATAAAATCCTTTCACACCTGATGTATTCAGAATCCGTGTTTCGTGAGCACTTGATATCAAAAAATCGAATGACGGCAAATCGTTTGTCTATCTGTTCGTCTGTGCACAATGCTAGCAACAATTCAACCGATTTTCTCCAAAATTGATATTCCTCCATCTCTCTGCTTGATGTTTCGGCGTTTTCAATTTTAATTGTTATTTTAATTTTGAGGGTATTTTATATGAAACCTCTGGGATATTTTCAAATTTTTTACAAAAAAATGGCTCCATCCTTTTTTATTGTCTTTTGTTGTTGGATAGTGTGAAGGACGTATAAAATAATGATGTATGTATAATTTTCATTAAAAATCCTGATGGTTCGAAAATTGCAAAATATTATTTTTTTCCACATTTTCCAAGAACTAAAATAATAAAGATAGAGTTTTTCGATTAATCAACCTGTTTCTTAAAAATTAATTTAGAAATAAGAACACGTTCAATTTTCAAATATTTTTCGCATAATTTTGGTTAAAAATACAGTCGAGAAAGTACTGTTTTGGTACCAGTAGTTAATTTATTTTGCCTAAGCTTCTGCGTATCTGATTCTTCATTACCTGTGTCATCAATACTGGATTACTACTGTTCAGTAAATTCACTGCATATTTATACAGCCGGAGACACTAATTTCATATTTTCCACACTGTGCACTATAAAAGTTCTTCATTTCCAACAGTGACAGTAATATAACGCTCGCAGGGAATATATATTGCTAACAAAACTTAGCTAAAACAAACACTTGTAAAAATAATCTAACACCTATTTCCCCCTTTTGTATTTTTCAATATTTTTGGCACTTGGCGAAATGAAACATTCCAGCAGATATCGTCAATCGTGGGGAATAGCTTGATGAAATAGTTTCAAATATGAAATTTTGGGCTTATTTGATTCTTGTAAGAAAACTTATTTGCATCTTGTTGTTTGGTCAAAATGTAATATTTACTTGCATCGGTTATATGATAGTGCTTTTCTAATGTTTCAAAAATATGCCAAGGTAATTAAATGGATGAATTTTATGTTATATTTACTTAACATGCATATTTAGAATATGTATCGATGTTGTCAAAGGTAATTTCATTCAAGGAGTCAACAATTATGAAGTTCTTAATTAGCTTACACTGTCACGGGTATGGTATATAGTCTGTTCTATAGACAGTTACTAGATCTTCTTTGGTGAAGTCCGATCTACCTCCGCGAGGTAGCGCACCCGCCGAGTGTCAAGGAAGAGGTGTTCGTGAATGCGAGAGGGAGTGAGAGGAGGGGGTAATGTGGCAAAGAAAGGAAAATGGGGTCAAGAAGGAAACATAAGGCTAGACAAGGAGGTAGAGGATTCGTTAGGCGATCAAAGAGGCAACGCAGAAGAGGAATGTGAAAATAATGTGTCTTCGAACGGAGAAAGAGGAGAGAGCATATCATGAGTCGAAGGAGGAGGAAAGGAGTACGGAGTGGATGGGCGGGGCTAGACAACTGGAAGGACGGATGAAGCTAAATCGAACGTGTCTGCTGACCTAGCGCCCCATTCTGTGGCACCTGTGGTACAGAGGTGGGGCGTTCCAATCCAGTTGGAGCCCGCCAGCTTGCTGGCTTACGATACCGTCACTTCCGATGAGAGCCGTGGATCTGTAGGGAGCGTGAGAAACGTGGAGGCGGGGTGATGACAGCGTGAGTGGGAGGAAACAGTAATAGAAGAGGCAGGGCGGTAAAATGAGGGCGTCCACGAAATTGAATGCTGGGGCTCGGGCGTAGACGGAGGCGTGAGCGGCAATGAGGCAGAAGTGCTTGACGTAGGCATGACCTGTGACAAAGTAGCATGTGCAGGGGGCGAAAGAAAGTGGAGTTGGGGGTGAGGGTGTAGGCGAGAAAAAAAATTAAGCATAGCAGGCCGTGTTGTCACGTCCAGGCGGAGAGTAAAGATTGAATTAGTTCAACATTTCCCTCCATACTAAAGGAAGGTAGTGTTATATCTATTGACTACGTGAGTAGCTACCCACTTTCGTAATTATAGAATAGTAAATCAAAGAAACGTAGAGATCAAGAAATACTCGAAGAACCTACAGTCTGTAAGTGATAGACACCATTGAAATTTAGAAAAAAAATCGATCAATGATTGAAAGTCTATCCATTTGTGTTTTCTAAAGCAACTTTGTGCACAGCAATCTCATTGTTGGTCGATATTCGAATGCATCTTAAATATTTTAAATTTTAAAAATGCAATTGATGATACGCCACTCTTGCTAGTTGTACACTTACTGTGTCTAGCGAGAAGCTTAACCCACTAACAGAGAGAAATAGCGCGTGGCCTTACATGGCGAGGTGTCGCGTGGCCTATCATGGCATGGCGGATGTGTAGCGGGTGTCATAATGCTGTATTCACCATGATCTGTGGGGGGGGGGGGGGNGGGGGGGGGGGGGGGAGCGCTGCACGGGCCCGAGGCCCGAAATACGCTCACAATTAATATCGCCGCGAGCGTCATCTCCCAACACCCACCGCCCACTGCCGCCGCCCGCCGCCCGCGAAGCGGTGCCGCTGCCAATTTGGCACCGCGTGGCAATGTCACCTTTTGCTGGCGCCTGCTGCCGGACTGCTGTGGTCACAATCGACGTAGGTGGCTCTGGGCATTAACTGACGTCACTACTGTGCCTATCAAGGATGTAGGGTTCGAGTCCGAATGGTGGCACGATTTTAGACACTAGCTTGAAAGGCAAGTCGAATTCAATTGCGGTGTGGAGGAGAGTTCTAGCGGTCGGCTGCTCTAAGTGGTAGTTTTCCATGGTTTCTCCGATGAGTCTCCAGGCGAATGCCGGAGACCCTAACAAACGGGCAAACGCGCACGTGTGACCTTACCTTCCTCTTCTCTATTCTATCATCACCCTTTCCTTACAAACACTTTTACTTACATGTACTACACTATCACAATGTCGGGAAACAGTCGACAGCTTAGAGTTCGCCGCTTCCGAGGCGATGCCTCACAGGTGGGAGATACATGGAAGGGGAAATTCCTCACAGGTGTATACGAAGGATCGACGTAGGTTGGCGCCGGATCTCGCCAGACAGCCGGAAAAGATCATCGCGCGGTAAAACGTACATTTCACTTACTAACGATCTTACCAGTGGACGTGTCCAGAATCGCTAATCAGTCAATCGAATTGGGCGAAAACCGGTCATACCGAAGATATAACAGCGGAAACCTTGCCGCGTCCGACTTCGACACGGCGTCGCCCGACTCTCCAAGATGCGCCCCATCCCGCCGCGCCGCCGCAGCCTGTGCCGCTGTACCTGTCACCGCCGCCTCGGCTGCTGTCACCCCGGGCGCGTCTGCCGCATCTGCACCGCGGTCTCCAGGGAAACGGGCCGGTGTCTTCGCATCTGTCGCGTGGCCCGCTTCGCCGCTTCACGCGATCTACGAAGTATCTCTTGCGTCTCTGGCGTCTTTCGCTTCCAACGCGCCGCCCCTGCCCCCCCCCTCCGTCGGACCTCCCCGCGAGTCTCCTCTCGCTTCGCCGTCTTCCGCGCCCCTCCGCCCGCCCCGGGAGGTCGAGCATCTCGGTAAATAACTCGCGAATCCGCAGGGCCATAAAAGTTTCCTCGACCGGCAGCCGCGGCGGCGGAGAAGGCTGCGGCGGCGGTGGAGGCGGTAGGGCGCGGGTGGTGGTGACGATGGTAAGACGCGTACGGAAGTAGTGTTGGCGTCAGAGCGGCAGTAGGTCACGGAGGCGGTGAAATCGCTGGAGAGGTGGAGGATGTGCTGGTGACTACGGCAACGGTGGCGGAAGGGCAGAAGTGATGGTGGGGATGAAGACGCGGTAGAGGCGGTGGAGTGTCAGAGCGGCAGAAGGCGGTGAAAGCGCTGATGCCGAAAGAGGCTCGTGTTTCTTATTAAATTTTTCGTGTTTCCTGGCGTGTCAATTTCCAAGGTCATTAGCCCCGTAAATGAACCGCTTGATTTTTCTTCAAAAGTAGGTGGTGTTTTTCGCAGCTGGATTGTGAAATACGACGCTTAGGGAGCTTTTCCCTCTCCAGGTCTCTCCCACCAGCGGGTCACCGCCGCAGCCGGGTCAAGCTTTGAGATCCGGACTGGTGTACCGGCATGAGTGTAATTGTAGTGAAAGTAAGTGTGTGCGTGCGCGCGTGTGTGTGTGTAAGTAAGGGGTGAAGACAAAACAAGGAAAAGGAAGGAAAGATCGGTCCGCGGGGTCCGTGGCCCGTTTGTGAAGGTACTACTTCGGCGCTCAGCTTCTGTTGATCGGAGAAAACCTGGTAAAATAGATATCATAGCAGCCGGCCGCTCAAATTCATCTCTTGACGTGTCCCCCGCTAGTGTCAAAATTCCTGCCGCTGTCAGGAGTGGAACTCTGGGACCTCCAACCCATCAGCTGATACCCTGAGCCAGCTAAGCCGGTGGGAGAGGCTAGAGAGGTACTGGCGTTGGCGACGGTTGGGTGGTGGTGGCGGTAGTGAGGGCACAAAGGGTACTGGGGGCGTGAGTAGTAAAGAAGGTAAAGATGGCTGCGGAAGGTGATGAAAACAGGAAGGCGAAAGAGGTTGAAGAGATGGAGGAGGAGATGGCGGCGACTATGGCATTGGCGGCAGTTGCTATGATGGTGACGAAGATACGGAGGTAGTGGCGGTCAGAAACTTTGAAATAGAAATTAAGCTCACTTATACCACTGCCTTCGTGAAAAAATGAAGTCCTCCATTTTAATGGAAACGTGCGTATCTTCTACACATTTTCGCGACCGCGAGGATTGAGTTACGTCTTTAGAATGACAATATGTCTTTTTGGTATGTGTGTTATTTCACTTGATTAAAAAAAGTACGTGAAACAAAATGGATCAGAAATATGAGGTACACAAGTGCACAAACAAATTGATCTGGACGGAGCGTGGGACGGAGCGTGGGACGGAGCGTGGGACGGAGCGTGGGACGGAGCGTGGGACGGAGCGGGGGACGGAGCGGGGGACGGAGCGTGGGACGGAGCGGGGGACGGAGCGGGGGACGGAGCGGGGGACGGAGCGGCGGAGAGAAAATGTTGCCAGATGTGGAAATGGAGGGCAAAGGCGGCCGGCAGAAGAGGTGATGGAGATTCTGGCGGGGTGGACGTGATAGGAGAGGTAATGGTGATATAGGCGTCTGATGGGGAAAGCGGATGAAGATGAAAGAAAAGTAAAAGGCAATGGCGGTGGTGGAGATGTCTGTGGGTCTTAGGCGACGGTCTGGGCGGTGAGGAAGGCTGCGGAGGCGGCGGCGGAGGGGCCGATGGGAAGCCGTCGAGAAGAGCAAAGATTTTTCGAGGCCAAGAGAAAAGGAAAGTTCAAGAGAGAGCTGATGGACAGGTAATATTTTCTTCCAAAATGGGTTGTAGGATTTGAATCAAGGACCTTGTAACACAACATGTAGAATAATTGGTTTTCCGTTTAACAGAATAGAAAATAATTGAACAAGAGTAACACGCCGTCTTGCCCAATTCTTTCGTAACCCTCCTCTTGAAAGATTTTTAGACTCATTTGCTTACATGTTAGGTACATATGTACTTTTTAATTAATACATTAGAATAATATAATTCATTAGAATTAAACTGCATAGAAAATCTATGCAAAATAGAAAACATTCAATTTGGGGAGAGATCTCGCTTAGTCAAATTTACTATAATATTTAATATTAACTGGATAGTACTTATTTTTGAAGTGTTTGGAAATTTCGAGCATTATTTCTGGTGATTGAATGCCAGAACATGTACAAAGATACGAGGCTTTGAAAGTCGTAACATTCCGTGCAGTCGATGGATCTCGGTTTTCGCACGCCGCGGCCGTAACTCTTATCGGAGGAAGCAGAGCGCGCTTGTGGAAACGCCACCTGACTCAGGCGGCTTCGCCCGCGGCGAACTTCGGCCCAAGGCGAGGTCTTCCCCTCCCCATCGCCCCCCTCGAGCCCCCTCCCCTTGCCTCCTCCGCTCCTCGCGGTATTTGCTCAGCCCTCGCCGACCCAGCGGTCCTCATTGCCCCCAGCCCCCGCACTTCTCCTACCGCCCTCGCAGCAACAAATAACAAAGCCGAGCCTCACCCCTCCCCACTGCGAGCGGGGCATTCGTCATTCCCACTTTCCTCATCACAGTTACCTCACCTCAACCCCTCCCTCCCTCCACCCACTATCTCCTTCCACCCCCTCCCTCCATCTAACTCCCGTGCCGGCTACGCCGCCTCCAACGTCGCTGCAGCCGCTTCATCTTCTGCCGTCACTATCGCCACTGATGCTACACAGTCACCACAACTTCACAGCAGCTCTCTCCTGTTCCCATGCCATCCACTTCGTACACGATTTCCCTAGGCCCCCGCCTCCGTCCACCCCATCCCACCTTGACTATTTTTCCACGTCCATACCGGGAGAGGGGGCTCAGGGTATCAATTGATGTCCTGGCAGTGCCTTCTGACTGAGAGGTTATACTCCCGTTGGTTTACTACGGATTTTTCGACCCTTGCGGACGGCTGCTCTGTTCGGTAGTTTTCCATGGTTTCTCCGATCAGCATCACGTGAAAGCCACGGGCCACGTACCACGTGCTACCTTTCCTTCTTCTTTTTATTTCTATCCTCATCCCTTACTTACACCCACTTACACTAACATGCACTACACTACCACACCTGCCAGGAGACTGGTCAAGAGCTTAGAGTTTGGAGCGGCTGAGCCGGTGCCCCAATGGTGGGAGACACCT
This sequence comes from Gryllus bimaculatus, assembly GCA_017312745.1. Taxonomy (NCBI): domain Eukaryota; kingdom Metazoa; phylum Arthropoda; class Insecta; order Orthoptera; family Gryllidae; genus Gryllus; species Gryllus bimaculatus. Next base: position 1,181,243 of record BOPP01000190.1, on the reverse strand, counting down.
GGTTGGGAAGAATCCCACTACCCAACCGTAGGTCGTCTCTGTATCTTGATCATTTGCTGCGGAAATCACTGCCAATACTAGAAAAACATGCACTACACTTAGGGAATCAATGAACGTAGCAGTTGACAACCACTAATCAATCAATCAAAACCATCCCGTCCGCTTCGTGCACGCGTTCCCAACATCTCCCACCCCACCCCACCTTTCTTATATTTCAGCGTCCAACGTGTTTGCCGCTCCAGACCCCCACCCTTCTTTCACCCCCACGCCGTACTCCTCCGCAGCACCGCCTCCACCCCCGCTTTCGCTCGCGCGCAGATAAGCCTTCTCGCCCCCCCCCTTCCTCCTCTGCAGGAGCTCCCGCGCGGAAATGACGCATCTCGGCCGACGGCGGCGCCTCTAGCGGCGGCGGGTGGGACTAACAAGGCTATTTGCAAAACTTGGGCTCCGAGGGGCGGCGGTCGCTTAGATCTTGAGGAAATTAATTTGGAACTGTATATCTAAAGATCTTATTAAAAGTCAATCTTCGAAAAGAAAATTAACAAGATATATACGATGATTCACGGAGGCGCAGCTCCCAGGATGGGCTCCGCCGATTAAATTAATACTCCCGCAATACGGAGGTGTTCTTCTGAATAGGAAGCAGGGCATCTTGTGCCACTGAAGATTTTGTTTCTTTTGAGATCCCCCGAGAGAAACTTTGTTCGGAATTGGACTCATTTGTCGCTGCAAATATAGTTCGAAAATGTAATATATTACCTCCATTAATTTAGCTGTTATAAATTGAAGAGCAAGCAAGAAAGAGTAAATTTATGTTGAGGTTATTATAGGGAGAAAGAACGCGTTTTTAGTTCATTTTGGGTTTCATTTACGGTAATCAGGATCATGCTAATATTCTTTGTATTAATTCTAGAAGTCTGCGAGAAAGTGGCTTAATAAATACATCACACAGTGATATCACCTTAACGTGAACTGAATTTTGCAAATCGTATTCAAATTTCCCAATGGTCAACCTACGAAAATAAATCTCTATTTGGTTGCAGAAATAACATGCCTCAGTGGCAATAGTTTTGTATGAAAAAAAAATTAAAACGTAAATTTGTAACACATATATGTTCAAAATTTTAAAAACATAGTTGATGCCGCATAAAGTACACAGAGTAAATAGATATATTTTGGGGTAAAAAAAAACGTCGCAGTATTTTCAGTGAATTCTCAAGGAAATTCATATTTCAATATTGCACATTTTCAAAATTACATTGGTGCAGAATTCATATTACTTCACAAACGACTCTTACGATTTAATTTATTACATATTGCCAGGTAACATTAGTTCTGGCTATATTAGCACGTTCAAAGAGGCTCAATTGTAAGTTTCAGTACTTTCTTCTGTGAGGACACTCGTATCTTTCCTACGACAGGGATTTCGGACCAGATAAAAAATTGATTCAGCTATTGACAAGATCTACGGGCCGTACTCAGAACTATACTAATGGCACAATTTGGACGAAAATATATGTAGACATAAAAACAGATGAAACATTTCCAGAAATTTATGATTTTTATAATATTAGCAGGAAATGAACTTTTCACAGATTTGTGTTCTGGTCAGCGATCCCCAAGAAACAGAATAATTTTACTGTCAATTGTGTTTATTCGTTTACAAGTAATCGACAAACTTAGCGTAGAATCAGACGATGTATTGCACATGAGATGAATTTAGGGTAGAAAATAAAATGTTTACAAACTAAAGAAGTATGTAATTGTAAAAAAATCATCGTGTCGTTAACATCCCTTGGAAAGTGACTTGAATCAGCGCTCTAGTACGCAGAACTGGCGATGAAAGTTCGGGGTTCACGTGAGACGCCACGGGATTGAAATATACTTGACTTTGCGTAACACCACTCATGACGTTTCAACTATATATTCAATATTCACCCCTCATTACTATCTCGACTACCAACCATCAATTGGAAAGCCATTTATACGCGTGTCCATCCGGGAAAGAGTAAGGCAGAGAGGTCTGACCCTCCTCGACCCATGGTCGGGGGCGGGTGTCACCAAAACCACCGTCACTGTCGTCATCACAATTTTTAGTTAGGATCGAAAGGACGATGTTGAAGTTGCCTATCTTTTCTACGAAAATACACATTATAAGAACGTTAAAGCTCATGTTCCGTAAGGAAACGGATAAAAGAATCGGCATCATTTCACTAATCAAATCGTTTCATTCGCAGATAAGCGACTATTATAGAAGCCTTCTTTCTACACCAAACTATAATCTTTTAGCTGGTGCTTTCCGCTTAAGAGAGAGTTTAGATAGACGTCAATTCCTCTAAAAACGGTGAGAGCAGCCAAGATCTTTGTGCGAAAGCCGTTTTGCCAACGGTAATACACTGTTATAATGATATAAGAGGGTCAAAGTAGCCCTCTCAGAGTGCTGTTCTATGCTGACCATTAGTCCCGACTTCTCCCTTCTCTTTTATCTTCACCCGTGCTTGTGTTGATTCTCCAGTAACCTTGGACTAAGAATAAACGTTAAAGGTGACGCATTCCTTCTTTATGTGCAATTTCCTCCAGATTCGGATAGCAATTTTCAAAAAATCGTTTTCAGTAATAACACTGAAAATATTAGTTTACCTCTAGAAGAGCGGAGATATTACATTCCTTCGAAAACAAAATAATGGAATGGAGGGAAAAACTAGATTAGACATTGCAATGATCAGATGTTCACGGAGATGTTTGAACGTGTATTTTCAATAGGATTTATTTATATTTTGACAAATACACGAGGATAAAAAGTGTAGGAAACAATTTAATATGCAGAAAGCACACATATAACTTACAAATAAATACAAAAAAATGCACCAGAAATTGAAACATTTGCATAGGGAATTAAAGTGGAGAATGCTTAGATGTAAGTTCAGGCACGGACACTTCAATACAGTCGATATGATTGTATATTGCTCGATATGAATTATATTCGATATGAATTTATTTTGCTAATTTTATTTCGCAAGTACAGTGTTGGCTTTGTATATTCATTTTGATATAAAGGATGATACTTCTCCTGATATTCTTGCCCCAGAGCCAAACCTTTAAAACAACTAACTGCAACTTAGTATTGTAGGCTCCGTGCCCCCTTTTACAAAAAGATTTCTTTGCAACTATGCGCCGTCGAACTATTTCCGACTTTGCAAGTGTAAGCTCACAAGAGAGGAATCCCGCTGTTTAATTAAGTCAATTAATTCCCTCGCCTCTCAACTCGGAAGCGACCGACGCGCGCAGACGCCGTCTGCGAAAACAAAAACTCGCACTGAAGCGAGCAGACTCCGCCTACAAAATAAGCGCGTAAGCGGCAACTGTTTTAACACGCATATTAAAATGGCGGCGCCCCGCGCTGCAGCAGATGGCGCAATAACAAGAAGTTACGCACCAGTGGCGCCCTCGCGTGGCTACTTGGCGCACGACGGTGGCGCAGCAGGCGGCAGCGGGCGGAACCCGCGGCTTGCAAGACCCGGAACGTTCGTTGCTTCCCACTTGCCGAGGGGAAAAAAGAGGACGAAACGAGCGGCGTTAAATTTTCATTTAGGCGAGACGAGACACAGGGATCGGCGGAGCAGCGGAGTGGAAGAATTCTACTAAATCGGCCGGAAGGCGCTGCAGGCTGCACGGGGATGATGAGCGCTGCGAGACGTTGGGGGCGGGGAGGGAGGGAGAAAGCAAAGTGATAAGGAAATGGGTCAGAAAAGGAGGAAGGAAAGGCAATATGATGAACCGGAGAGGAGTTAGAGAAGAGGACAGAAACCGGGAAGTATATGGGGAAGGTAAAGAAAGGGAATGATGACGAAGAGAGAGGGGAAGGGAGGAAAAACGTGGATCGATAAGAAAAGAGGAAGGCAAGGTAGAAAATAAAAAAAATATAGGGTGAAGAAGAAAAAGGAAGAGGAGAGAACGCAGAAAAAAGGGAGAGAAGGGAAGAATAATGCGTGGGTGAGAGTAAGTCGGGAGAAATAAAGAGGAGCAAAGAAAAAGAGAGAGGGAGGAAGAGAAAAAAATTGAGGATCGAGAAGGAACGAAAAAGTCAAGGTAGAAAAGGAAGAAACAAGAATATAAGAAAACGAAGGAAGCAGAGAGAAAAGAGGAAAAGGCAGATTAGGAAAGTATAACGCCCTCTTGGAAGGTCCGGAAAAAAATAATTGGGTAAATGGCGAAGGGAAGAGAGATGGAAAAGAGAGAGAGATATTTTGTGAAGGAGGAAAGAGTGTGAGGAAGGAAGGCAGGGAGGGGGAAAGGAGTGAGGTGTCTCGGAGGTCGCAGTGAACTTTCTTGGCCGAGTGCCCTGAGAGCGGAAGCGTTACCGACTCTTCTTCGGATTTTTTCCCGCTCGAAGGTCAGACTTTCGGAGAGTCGAGTCCAAAACTTGAGAAGAGGGTTAGTTTATGCGAAGGCGGCATGTGCTTCGTTCTTTAAAGGGTGAGATATCATACCACTTACGCGGAATGTTTCTTTCTTAGTACAAGCGGTAAAACTCGTGAATTTGTGTTGAGTGTTGGAGTCTTGTTAAAGTTAAAGGAGCTCGTTTGTTGCAATGGCGACAAGAGATAATATCGTAGATACAGAAAATTGCTAATTAATCCACTTAATAATTTTTAAAGTGTTTTTTAAATATATTTTTTCTACGTGCGCTCCAATAAAAAATAAATTTCCATGTCTATTTTTCGTCTTTAAGTCAAATCTCAGTTGAATATAAATAAGTTGTACGAGTGTGTAGAATGTATTTATTGTGAAATGAAAATTTTAAAATGCGTCTCACCATCAACTTGGTCAATAATATCTTCCTTCTTTTATTAACCCCCAAAGTTAGAACTCTGTGAAACTAGATTATTTTTTTCTCAAAATCTAAACGGCATTCCATATTAATTCTAAGACTCAAGAATCTGGCTAGAGCGCATCCATTGTTAAACGTAAGCAAATGCCATGAAAGTACTTTTCTATTCTTTGATTTAAAGTACCCTGAATATATATTTTATTTATGAATTACTCTACTACCCCGACTTACCAAACATATTGAGTGTTAATTGTAACATCAACTTTTAAAAAGAACCGGTTGCAAAATTCGAAAATTCATAGATAAAAGACCTTTAAAACAGTCAACTTTAAAGCTTTTTAGTTGAGTTCTTCCGGATTATAGCAAAATGGGGGAAATGGGACGTTGAAAGGAGACGACATAGTCATTCTATTAATTCTTAACATTTCAAGTTCTTACAATTCCCGAAATATTCAAGAATGAACTTATTAAAATTCAGATTTTTTAATACGGGAGTCATGCATATGAGTAATGACGAAAATTTATATGCAAAAATAGGGTTATGAGGATATTTCTGCCCCAGAACTTCTTTATTTTTGATTTCATGCGTTTGTAAATATGTACGTTATTATTAAACTATGCAATACGTATACTCAAAACAAGATTGGAAATTAAACTATTATTCTAGTGATAATGGTTATTATGTACTATTTTGTTAGTAATTATATACCATTTTGTTAGTAAACAAATAAAGTAACACCCTCTTTTCCTAACGCTTTCTATTATTTCTTTTTTCTAACGTGTATGGGGGACAAATTGTAATGACAAGTGATGACTGGACTTCTGTGGACTTGAAGCAATGCAGATCTCATCTACTATTGCAGGTACCCTCTGTTTCTCATCAGTGCCTGCGATACCTCAGAGATGACAATAACTCAAGAAATAAGAACGATCCTCGCTGAGCCCTGAACTGCGCCCGTGTCACTACGTGTGGAATAAAGAATAAAGAAGTTGTTTGCTTTTCCAACTTTGGGCAATGAGAGTTCATAAATGGAAACAGTCGTTAGATTCTAGCTATTTTTATAATGAAAACATGTATCTTTATAGTGCATACTCCCATAAAAATCATGTTTTATCTCTTTTGCACACTACTAGAAAATGCGGCTTTAACATTCCAAGTAAGAAAGCAGCGGGTCCCAGCAGCCCACTGTCCCTCTCGAGATCTCACGCGGTTTCTGCTTACCAAACCCAAAACATCTCTTCTTGAACCATGTCATGCAGAACTACCTCTCCCGAAGTACCCACCTTGTTCCACCTCCTCTCGACACACTTTATCTCGATCAAACGCTCCCCGAATCACTTCGCTCGACGTTACTGAACGACGCGGATTTTCCATGACCCCTCGTGATCTGAGAGAGCTCTGCGACGCACCTTGACGTTAACTTTAAATTATTTGCTGCTGCTGGGAAATTCTCACCAGAATTAATCCCCGAATACTGATCATTCGTTTTAAGGATACTTCTTAAATAAAGGGAAGATTTAAAGTACAAATTAATGAAACGTATAATGTCAACCAAGGTCTTATACAATCAGATGTATTTTTCGGCAAAACCCCATTTACGTGTTTTTCATATTTTAAGATTTTACATCTTCATAATATGATAATACTAAAATGTTCATTTTTCTGTCGCCGAACTTCATAAACCTTTTACTGCTGTAGCAGAATTTTCATCGATTTTCTATGAAATTATTTACGCCTACATATTACCTACTTACAAACAACTCTCATCAACCACCCTTCGTTTCCGTAGTAACTGGTTCTGGCATTACTTCCCATCCGAAGAACGACGTAACGAGAACATTACAAATCCACGGCTGCGATAGAGGATAGACCCACGGATATATCCGCCAGTCTCTGTATCATCCAGTGATTGTCTTGCTATTTTCACACACCTCGCTCTACCGTTTTGTTGGTACGTTACTAATTTTATCTTATTTCAGGCAATCGCTCCTAATTGCTCCTTACAGTCCCACCTGCCCAGCCTGCACCCTGGTCTTTTCCAGGTCGTTAGCGAGATCTTTCGTTCACATCTTACTTCGTTTACCTCTACTTACTACTACTATCTTACTACTATCTTACTTCGTTTACAGTGACACACTGAAATTATTCTGCTATTGCAATTGCTGTTTGATCATCACTTTCAGAAGCCCAGGTTCTTCCCTGATCTCCTCCCTTTCCTTACACCTTCAACCCCTGGAGCCTTCTCCTCCTCAACATCTTAAGTAAGATAAAAATGACGTGTTAAACAACCAAACGTCTACTCTACTGCTCTAACGTATTGACTTGAACCCTGTCATACACTGATCTGTCAAAAAAAAGCGATGTTTGGCACACATCATTAACTGTACTTCAATGTCGCGGATATTCTTCGGTATAACGTCGGATTTCTGTTTCTTGATATTGATGAACTAGTACTCAGAATAGGCGCAGTACCTTGCGATATTGAAGGTTTGTCAAGGGGTAAGGAAGTCATTGGTTTAGTGTTTCGCTGCCATGAATTGGAGATCGTGCACGTATGACCGCTTGTTCCTTCGGCTAACATCCTCTCACAGTAGGAAGGACTGCACAAAAACTGTGCGAACGGTTATTTGCGTCATCAAAATTTGGAGACTTTCGTGTGTTTTTTCAGTAACGTTTTGATCAACTTGTCGTGGTTTGCAAACCAGTCCTGAAGAAGACCACGATAAGATGGTCAAAAATTCGGCAACACAGCCTTCGACACACCTTCACCCGGACAGCTAATATCATTTACATGACGGTCGCGGTATCCTAAGACTTCAATACGAGATAATTTTCTACCCAATCTACTGAACCTTCGAAAGCGTTCCAATAGTTATTCATCCAAATACGCTACGTAGGTAGAGGTCAGATGCCCAACTAACGTCAGAGGTGACTCGTCATCAGTTGACCTGTTTTCCTCACATACCGCCTTACATCCTTTTGTATCGCACTTGCGCCATTATTCCATTCTGCCGCCCATCTACTTCCGTGCTGCCTTGGTATTTCTCCGTCTTTATCGGCAAAGCTTTTTCCTTCGTCTTTTCGTACTTTGCATCTTTTGAGCTCAATATCTCTTCACATACTCGCATTCTCAATGTTCAGACTTCATTTGTGATCAATGAACCTATTTTACTTTCTTATTCTGCATATGTAACGTAAAGTGTTTACTTCTTATGTCCCTGACTTCTTTTTGTTTTATTATTGATATTTTTTAAATAAAATAGTCAGGGACATAATTATAAGTTCCCTATAAAAATTGAAGCTTTGTGTCGCTTATTCAGCCTTCTGTGACCCGTGATCCCTTCCGTTCCAAGAAACCAACACACTCGTTCCCATGACCGACTTCTTGTCAAAGTGAAACATCTTCGACAAATTACTTCTCGGTCCCTTACTACCGCGTGCTGCTTCCCTACAGCCATCCCCGAAGCCACCACCTTCTCCGCTTCCCACACCTCCCTTCACTTCTATCAACTCGCTTGCTTCACTTCTTCCTTCTTTCCCGGCCTCAACATGCCTCTCCTGTCGGCAGCTCACCTTCTCTTTCCTCATGACCCGCTGCTAAATATCTTCAAACACTCCTACCCCTTTCTTCTGTCACGCCTTCCACTCCTTCCAACCATTCCGTCCCTTCTATCTTCCACCCCGCCGCGACCCCACAACGCCCCCGCCCCCGCCCCCCAAAAACCCCGCCCACCCCACTTCGCCCGACACCTCCCGCCCCCGCCCCGCCAAACACCCGCCCCACCCCACTTCGCCCCACTCCTCCCGCCGCCCCGCAGACACCAGCGCGCCCCACCCACACTTCGACACCCACCCACTTTACACCTCCCCACCTCTCTCACACAAAAACAAAACAACACCGCACCACAAACCCCAACATGTCGCTGACACCGACTCCGTACGGCCGCCCCGCCCCGCCAAACACCTCCCGCCCCACCCACTTCGCCCGTGACGTCCTTCCGCCCCCGCCCCGAAAACCCGCCCCCACCCACTTCGCCCGTCTCCTCCGCCCCCGCCCCGCCAACACCCCGCCCCACCGCACGTTCGTGCTCCGACATCCTCGCGCTCCGCGCCCCTGCCAAAACATGCCACCCACTTCTGCCGACTCTCCGCGCCCCGCCAAACCCCCTCCCACCCACTTCGCCCCACCTCCTCCCGCCCGCGCGCCTCGCCAACACACTACACGCTCGCTCTACCATCTTACGGGGATCTGGCCGCCTGACTACCTCCCGCCCCCGCCCGCCAAACACCCCCGCCCCACCCTCAATCATTCGGTACCCGACTTCCTTCCGCCGCCCCCGCGCCAAACACCGGTGGGGCACGTACGCCCTCCTACACCCATTACTTCCTCCGCACTCCTCCGCCGCCGACCCCGCCAAACACCCGCCTCGGGCGAGCCCCACGTTGCGGTTCTCTCGACTCCTCCCGCCCCCGCCCGCCAAACACCCCGCCCCCATCCAAACAACTTCGCCCACTCCGTCCCGCCCGCGCGAAGAGCGGGCCAGAACACCCCCCGCCCACCCCAACTTCGCCCCACAGCGTTCCTACTTTCCGCCATCTCCTCGCTTCACCGCCAAATACATCCTCCCGCCCTCAACCCCACCTTCGCCCGACTCCTCCCGCCCCCGCCCCTGCCCATACAACCCCGCACCAATCTCCCATTCTTCGCCCCAACATTTCCTCCGCCCCCGGCCTCGAGATCCAATATCACTCCCCCCACCCCACTTCGCATCCCCACTCTCCCGCCCCTTCGCCCCACCAGCCAAAAACCGCCGTCTCACCACCTACTTGTACGCTCCCTCTGACTCCTCCCACCTTCCCCAACTTCTCCGCCAACACCACTGCTCCTCACTCCCACTTCCCTGTCCTCCCCCCTACTCCTCCCCGCTCCACGCGAGATGCCCCCTGCAGAGACCATTAGCAAAAACACGGCCGCCCCACTCGCGCTATCTTTTCTGCTCCGCACTCCTGCCCCGCCCCCGCCCCGCCAAACACCCGCGCTTCAACTCTCCAGCTAATCGCTGTACCACCTACTTACCTCCCGCCCCCGCATGCCCGCCAAACACCCCGCCCCATTACAATCATGATACCCTATCATTCGCCCGACTCTCCCGCCGCGCGCGCCCGTGCCCGAGAACACCCCGCCCCACCCACTTCGCCCACTCCTGTCTCGCGTCCGCCCGACCCCGATCGACTTAAAATCTACCCTTTCCAGTACACCGCCACCACCATCCTTCGCTCACCAACGACTCCTCCCGCCCACCAGTTCCGCTTACCCCGCCTAAACACCCCGCCACGCCACCCCACTTCGCCCCGAACTCCTAACCTGCTCGCTCCGGCCCTCTTTGACTCAAACATATCCCCGATCTTTCTCCACTTACCTCAATTCCTTCGCCCGACTTCTCTTCACCGCCCCCGCCTCTGCTCAATACAACCCCGCCCTACATCTTCCCACTGCGCCCCACTCCTCCCGCCCCCGCCGAGCGCATACACCCCGCCCCACCCCACTTCGCCCGACTCCTCGCCCCGCCCGCCAAACACCCCGCCCCCACCCCACTTTCGCCCGACTCCTCCGCCCCCGCCCCGCCAACCACCCGTGCGCCCCACCCCACTACTATTACGGACACGACGGTGGCCTCCCGCCCCCGCGCGCCACAACACGGCCAGCCCCATCAACCCACTAAATCGCCCGACTCTCCCGCCCCCGCCCCGACAATCAACCCGCCACAACCCCACTTCGCCCGACTCCTCCGCCCCGGCTCTCGGCGCGAAGGTAGGCACCCCGCCCCGAGCGCCACTTCGCCGACTCCTCCCCCGCCGCCCGCAAAAGCTGAACCCCAAGCCTCCACCCCACTTCGCCCGACTCCATCCAGCCCCGCCCCGCCCAAACCACCCCGCCCGCCCCACTTATCGTCCCGTCCCCGCCACCGCTCTTCCTCAATCTTGCCCCGCCCCCTTGCTCCGCCCCGCCGAGGCGGCCCTGCTCCGCCCGCCCGCCCCGCCCGCGCCCTACTTCCGCCCGCGCCACCCACTTATCGCCCCGCCCCACCCACTTCGCCCCGCCCACCCACTTCGAGCCCGCCCTGCCCTGCTCCGTCCCGCGCCCCCGCCCTGCTCCGCGCTCCGCCCCGCTCAGGCCCGTCGCCTTCCGCCCGAGTCTTGTTACGTCCTCTGCCGCTGCTTATTTCCGCCGAATGTAATTACTGTGATAGCTTCCCGGGCGCTGCCGCGATCTCGTCCGCCACTCCCCGCTCTCCTCCCCTCCCCTCTTCTCCTCGTCCCGCTGGTGCTCCGTCCCGCGCCTCTCCACCGCCCACGACTCGACCCGGCGCCTTCGCCACGTGGCACACGCTGTTGAGGATGCGCCTAACAGCCAATGGCAACACACCGCGTCTAGGTTGTTCTCTTAACACTAGTAGCGCACCGATTGTTGCGACTTCATACGACTTATATTCCTATTAAATTCGTTCAGACTGGCTTAAGCAGGGTCAACGTATCAACTCATGTTACTGCTGTGCCTCTGACTGGGAGGTCCTAGAGTTAAGAGTCCCATCGGTGGCAGGATTTTCGACACCAGCTAGATACCTGGGTCGAGTTCAGTTGCAGCCTGGAGGAGAATTCTAGTGGCAGGCTACTTTGATCTGTGGTTTTCCGTGGTTTCCCCGATTATCGCTGAGTGATTGACACAAACTTAAACACACGGGCCACGAACCACGCGCGTTCTTTCCTTCCTCTTCCTTGCCCTATTCTCGCCTCTTACTTACACACACACACACACACACACTTATATGCACTACACTCACGTACATGTTGAGTAATTATTCGAGAACTTGAAACTTGTTCCAACAGGGGTGGTGTCCCGCTCGAGTGAGATACCTAGATGGGAAAACCTCGCATGTCGACGGGTAGGTTGCCACAGGATCTCGCCATTCAGCCGGAGACGATCACTACCTCTTACCGAAATAAAACATGCACTAAATTTTCGGGACTAATGATCCCAGCAGTTCATGTACCCAAAAAAGTCAATCAGTTTAATTATTTCAGTCATTTTCTGAAAAAAAAATTGAACACTACACCCTTAGAGGTAAACGTATTGCGGTGTCTTGAATTACATCAAAAATATGGTACTACAATACCTCTTGGAACTATCTCCGATGTCTATTCGTAACGTTAGTCTGTGACAACGCGACCAACTCAAGAAACGTTTCTTAAGGAATTTTGGATAATTTTCAATTTTTTTCCCAGATATTATCTGTCAGTATTTGTGTTTACTCTCTACTCCTAAATATAATGAATATTTTCATCATTTTATTTGCGTTTGCTGTAACGTGCGTGGTGACATAACAATAGGTAAACTTTTTTAGAGATTGTTTTAAAATTTCAACATTTATTTAAACACGTTCACTGGCGAACTAGTAAATTTTCTGATTGGGATAATAAAATGATTAGACTTTACACTCATAACTAACTCTTCTTTTAAAACATATTCGCTTCTTAAAATATGTAAGACACATCAACAGGCCCTACGTCTCAAAATTTTCTTATTTCTAAACAAATCATGTATTTCGTTAGCAATTGAAGCAACATATGTTCACTCTTAACAATTCTTTCCCTGTTTTTGGAGCTAAGTTAGTCGTATCTTCACCCTTTAACTGCTACGGGCTGTATGACGTCTTGAGTCATGCTTCTCGCTTAGGGCCTCTCGTTCTGAGCTGGACTGACTCACACATAGATATAGCGGGAAAATCTCAGTTAGCAGTAAGTCCTCACGATAGCCGAAAGCGGTACGAAAAAAATGGTACAGATGCTCATAAGACATCGCGGTTCCGCGTACGATCTCGTTCTGAGGCTCTTAGCGCCAACCTGACTGAGAATAACAACTCGTTCAAAGGCTACCACGCACGAAATTTTGCGTATCGTTTTGTGTACAACGTTTAATCTACGTTATATTAAAGATGATAGACTCCACAATCACCAAGTATGATGTTATGACGAAAAATTATACTTTAACCTCAAGGTTTTGAGAGATTTGTTGGCAACGTATATTAGTGGATTCTGATAATAATATCATATGGTTCCATTCTAGTTTAAAATGTTCACAAAGTTTCTGGTGTTGTTTGCCACTTCCTTTACAACTACATATAGAATTATGAAAAAGCAACACTCATAGCCAATTAAAATTCATAATATCAAATCAATAAAACGTAAGGAGACTTGATGTGACTCGTAGTGTATGAGAACACACGCAAACTCAGCGCAATCTTTTGCACCGATTGGCTCCTGCGTGATGCGCATCCACTATATGGTTGGGACTTTACACAGCACACAGTGGTTTTCTACAAGTAAGGGTTTAACATCTTCCCAAAGGATTACGGTCCAGCAATTTAACTTGATAACAAGAAGGAAAACGAATCTTAATAACAATAGTCTGGGGAATAAGGTAATAATAGGTGAGAAAGGTGAAAACAAAATACCTTGACAGTATGGATATATGTATAGTCATAATATAATTGTACTCACTTGAACACCCTTTCATAAAGAAAGACACATACCACAAGAGCAAAGGTCATAATATGCAAATACAGTAGTACACAACAAAAGTAGAATAGCTTTACAAAAATTAAATTTCATATTCACAACATTTGAAATATTTACAGTCCATAACGATCATTCCTATACGATTAGTGCTAACTCAAAACGTTTTGTAAAATTTCTTATGATATTGTCGTAAACATTACTTCTCAATACATCCACTCTCTAATCTTAGAACAGATTACACTGATGTCTTACAAATTGCACTAACAGTGAGATAGTTAATATACTTTTTAATCAACTCAAAGAATGTACAAAGTACATAAACTAAATGTACATACTCCAATGTTCAACGACATGGATTTGAGAGGTATTGTCCTTAAGGATTAAATAATTGATCATCAATTTTCTTTGCACGAATCAGTTATTTATACCTGAAAAAATACTCGTACATATCTATTCTCTCCATCTAGAATACGAAGTTTCTCCTTTGGAAATATACAAATTTTAAATTTTAAAGCTCAACTCAAATTTTAAAACCAATCGTTTTACTGATTTTCTCCTCTCGAGTCTGATAAATATGCAGCGCCTGACATTGGTCTAGTGTCGGTCGCAAGTACCGGGATTCTCCCCTTCTCTGAATATTTCGGAAAAATTCGAAGCGATCTCACATCTGAGCAAACAAATTGCGAGGACTGTTTTCGCCGAGGGCTTTGCATTTGAGTGGGCGTTGGTGCGTAGAAGATACCTCCGCACGAAACAAAATTTGGGAGAACGCACCACCTTTCTTTATGTGAATCCAATGGACAATTGACGCGGGTGACGAATATTTCTGTGAAGGATCCTTACTGGCCGTAGAACGCACATCGATCTGAATTTTGGTTCATTTGGGCGTTGTTGCTCCCATTTTTGTCCCCGTATGGCATAATTCAGCTTCCGTAACTCTCATTTGAAGATGCAGGTCAGAAAAAACAGCGATATGGATGCAAAGCGATGAACGCATGCTTTCGTACCAAGTGCCAGCTCGAACACGTATGTGTTTCAAAACTCCAGTGATTATTAGGGTCAAATGTAGTTTTGTGCGAATACTGTTTCCTTTTACCTTTTCCTTTTTTCCTTTGAAATAGGGTAGTTGTATATTATAGTTATTAAATCAGGACACAAGATACAATTACCAAAAAAGGCACTGAAAGAGAGAACATAGAAAAAGAATGCGTCATTGTGCGTGTTTGCCTCTTTCACATTACACATTACATATATTTAAATAAATATAGATCCATTTCTTTCTTACAATTCCACGGATAATTCCGTAAATGAAGTAGAGCTTTAGAATGAATATTTCCCTCATGGAGTGAGCTTTTTTTATGCAGTTATGCAATGAATGAAAATTGATTCCGGGTGTGACGTTTCCGCTGGTAGAGAATGCGTCTTCTATTTCTCGCTGACTCGCATTGAATCACTTGCTGGACGCTCAACACTTGATAATAGTTCAGGTGAAGGATCTTTGTATGTGGAACCTACTACTCTGACCGTTTCATAACCAAACGTTGTGCTTGTGTTGTCAGGCACTGGGTTAGTCAGTTCTGGATGGGAAGTGAAATATCTAAAAAAAGTAAATAAGTGATCGCTCACACTCAGAGTCCTCCCCACTTAATACCTGGACTCGAAAGGTTTTAATGTTTTTAATTGGAAGGTGACCATTTAAATACTAACATCGGAAAGCCTTGTGCCTCTTAATCATAAAATAAAACAAGTACTTACCATTTGGGAGAACTTCTTTATCAACAAAGTCTCATTCCGGTTGCTATATCTTATATTTTCTGTACATTTGTCTTTGAAATTTACTTTTCAGTAGCGTTAAGTCGCCTTTAATTCTCTGTACACTGTGTCCCTTGACGCGTTCATTAAAAACATCGTCTATCCCTTTTGTCGCTTCATCTTTCAAAGTAAATTGTGTTTACCAGCTTTGAAGACACAGCCTGTTTCTCCAACGTTTCAACGCTTTAACGTTCAATACAGACGTATTAAAAATCGGAATCTTATAGAATCTTCAATAAGATATAGTTAGAATGTAATAGAATAAGTATTAAGAGTATTTTTTCAACGATGCTTGTAACTACTTACAGGACCTAGTCGAGTTGGACTAATTTCTAAAGACCATCTGCTCTTGCGTTAATCCGTCAGGTGACAAGAAAATCAGATTAATAGTTGCGTAGGATTTTTCAAAAGTTAATGTTTTTTATCCCGGAAGAGAGTAGGATGTTTCCGAAATGATTTGTGAATAATACAAAATAATTACAGAAACATTTCGGTAGTTATATCGAAATATTTCGGTAATGTGTGATTATAAAAAGTTTAAATGTTTCTGAAATGCACATGCTTCTAATCTCACCATACTTTTACGAGAGTCTACATATAAACAAGTGTGATCTGGAATAAACGTCGCGCATCACGAGTGACTAGTAACCGTGTGACGTGTGTTGCCTGGAGGCATCGTGTGGCGAAGTCCCCTACGCCTAGCTCAGAGGCGAGCATAATAGTGTGTTGAATATAATTTAGAATGTGACTGGGTACTCCAGTAAGTTACGACATTAGTGCTCTCTGGAGATCCATGCCGTGCTTAACTGCATTTGTAATATGCATAGTCTGTTTAGAATGCATTGCGACATAGTGGAGTCCTCTTAATGTAAACATTTGCTCGTACGGTACCCAGCAAATAAAACATCATCGTTGGACAAACTTCATTATTGTACATAATAATGGCAATAATAGCACAAATAGATATAAACCCTGAACGAGACAATCAAGAAAATATTTTTTGATAAGAAGAGTTGGTAATTTCTGATATTATGAATTAGAGGGGCATATAAATATTTGGTCTTTTGTGCAACCACTAAGTGAGATATATTCTGCCGAGTCGAGTTCTGCCGAGGATCGAACGATATATTCTAAACGTTAATGGAAAGTGGATGTGAACAATATAACTAGGGTAAGATTAGCAAGCTTTTTGGGATATTTGGTTGAGTGTATCTTAAAAATAAGTTTTATTTAAGTGCAGTAGTAAATGCTACTTTAAATTCTCAATGGTATATTCTTTACTTCAACATTTAATAAAGTTCACACCCTGAACGCATGATTTACAAATGTATGTTCTACTCTTAAACTTGACATTGTATTGGGGACAAAACTCTGTGTAGACTACTCAGATTTTCATGTTGCAGGAAGCTACATGAATACTAAAAGATTTAAACTTGGGATTGTTGGTATCAAGGGCCCACACTGTTTGAAACACTACCGTCATCTTACAATTTCAATTATTTTAGTAGTCCAGTAGTAACTCTCAACTAGTTTTAATATTTTCGTAGTAACTCAATAGTTTCTGTTAAAGTTAAACTTTTTCAATGTATTTTCATCAAAATAAGTGTAGGAATACTCATTAAAAGTGATGATGATGGCTAAGCCATCGAAAGCTGCTTTTGTAATAAACGATATTGTAGGTAATGATGACTCATAATTATTTCATTCATATAAATTGCCCAATACAACTGCATAATGAATCTTCCGTACATATTGCTTTGCAAGAAATGAAGAATTTTACAAACCCCCGTACCTCCATTTTATTTGGTTTTTTAAATTTTAAGTTTAAAACAAGTTTTTACTTCACGCTTCTAAATAGTGTTCTAAAATGGTGACTATTTTTACGCGATATGTGTAAACCCTTGATTTTTTTTAGAATTGTAAGATTAAATTTTAGCTATTTCTCTTCCTAAAAATTGAATTTATTTTCAGTACATCACAATAAATTCTTAAATTCACTACTGGTAGGAAAACACGTAGACATTAAATAAAAAAAGGAAGTAAAATTCGCACGATATGTTGGTAATTGCTGAGATTAAACAATGGAAATATATACTAAGCCTAAATTATAAATTTTATTAGTACGAATAATTAACCTTATAAAAAAATTAATATATTTTCTGTATTTACATCCTCCATGAATGAATGATTGTTCTGTATTCGTATTCTAAAATTGTCTCTTGTTTTTGTTCTGTCCATTTAGTGTAGTTACCTTCTTATAAATGCAGGTACATATTAGTTTCGATTTTCGATATGAATAAATAATTATGTTCTAATCTCAAAGATTGTAAAACCTTCAATCAGAATTTACACATTACAAAAACGTCCCAACAATTTACCTCGAAGTTTAGTTTTCAGTGCCAACGCAACTTCAAATGGCTATGCTAATCACTACTTCTGCGCGAACTACGCTCCTAGGGATCTCCTTGCTCCTCACTCGGAGTGTAATTAAACTCGTGGGGCGTCATTGAAGCCGCTCGGGCGGAGGCAAGTGGCTGACCTGGCCTGCGCGAAAGCGGAGCTCACTTCGGGGAGGGGGGGGGGCGAGGCGACTCCTCCTACGGCGATTACGCGCGTGTGGGGGCGCAATGGGAACATCACGGAGACCATAGAGCGGGCCACCTAAAGCGATGTAAGGTAATGTATCTCTTAAGCTATGGTAAACATTATTTCAATATTAGTTAATTGTATTGGCTTAGGTAAACCAGGGCATCAGTTGATGTCACTGCAGTGCCTCCGAACAGGAGGTCCTAGAATTTGAGACTAGCTACATGGCAAGGACGAATCAGTCCCTTTCCGGAAGAGAATTGTGGAGGCCAGTTGTGTTCTGATCAATAGATTTCCGTGGTTTCTCCGATCAGTACCCGGCGAATGCCGGAGCAGTACCCTATCAAACGGGCCACGAACCGCACGCGATCTTCTCTTCATCTTTCTTGACCTACCCTCACCTCTTATTTACACACACTTTCACATGCACTAGACACGTTAAGTTCCAGCCGGGAGCGTAGAAATCGTTCCGATTGAGGCGGTTTCTTGCTGGTGAGAGATACCTGGTTGAGGGAAACTCCACTAGCAGACTGTAGGGCGATGTCGCCATCCACCGGCGGAAGATCACAGCCACCTCCCGTGATAACAAACATGCACTGCACTTCCGGGAATAATTACCTCTGCAGTTGACGCGCCCGGAATCAGGTTGGTAGTTAGGTATGGTTGTCGATTCAAATGCTTTTGTGACGCTTCTCGACTTTTATATTTCTCGTTGAAAATCCCGTGTCTGAAGTATCCTTGCGCGCGATCTCGAAGAACTTACGTGGCTTCCCTTGGCGTGTCTGGGGAAAGAAAATACACTCGAAATTTTCGATAGTCGCATTAATTATAAAATTTTGGTATGCGATATTGCTTGTAAACAACAATCCGCATCTGAAATGACGAGTAGCCAATCAACGAGGCTCCTAGGGGGGAATGGCGAAGGGTTAAGGGCGAAGAGCGAAGGGCCAAGGGGAGAGCAGTACTCTAAAAAGTGGACTGCGAACTATCTTCCACACACGCACACACATTGCGCTACCAGACAAACTGTGAGGCCAGTCAGGCTTATTCTGGATGGATCTGTTCCCCAAAAAAGATGATACCTTTGGGAGGGAATTCGCAACCCGACCAGTAGATCAGCTTGGATCTTACGTTTCATCGAGGGACGAAACTGCCACTTCCCGATTATTGCGTGCACTTCACTCACTGGCTAAAGACGAACGTATTTGTCGCTCCCGGACACGCGGAATACTCACGCAAACGGCAAAGACCATGCAACTACTCCTGAGACACCCTTCGAGGTAGCGAAGCGACGCCCATCCCGCTCCGTACACACAGCGACCATTTGGGAAACTCTCTGACGTGAGGAGACGTTATTAATGCAGGGCCATTTGCCATCCCCGGCCCGCTCAAAGCTCTGCAGCTTCTTGTCGTTTGCACAGCACACAGAGATTAGGTCAAAGCTTATATGTGATCTGTGACATGATTTACGACATGGAATTGTTTCGTACAGATTTAAAAAAAAATAACCCTAGTAAAATCGGTATTTATGCAAATCTTTTTTATAGCCGGATTGAACCCTAAATTTTCATAGAAATATGTATTGTTCCAAGTTGATATCATAAAATACTTTATATATATATATATATATATATATATATATATATATA
>BOPP01000190.1:1126502-1160943 GCA_017312745.1 Gryllus bimaculatus | reverse complement strand
AACTCTTCTCCCCACCCTTTCTCCTCATGTGTTCATGCTCCCTAAAATGATCGCTTCGCTATTGGCTATTGGCTATCGCTATTGGCGTGGTTTCTCATCACTTCCAGGTTCATCACTCCGAAGAACCCGAAAGAGCTGGCCACTAAACGCGCACGTGTAGTTCATACCGGGATTTCCTTCCCAACATCTTCATCCCAAACTTTCTCAATACTCATTCTGGGGCGCCCCGCAGCTTTACAATTCGTTCTCTATTAAGGTGAGGTTGTACAGCCTATCTCTTTAATGTTAATGGTGTTGTGTTTATGAACGTTTAAATCTGTTTTATGAGTCTCTTTGAAATTTTGCACGTTATTTTTGTAGTTAAATTTTTTCAACATACTATTTTTTTAACATTTTTGTAAATGACTCAATATCTTTGTATTAAACATTTGAATTATTTTATAAAAAACAAAATTTCACGGAAAATATATGATACATATGTGGAGCAAATTTTGTAGAGTTATCTGCAAATACTTTCTGAGAAAAAAGTATATGAAGACAAAAAGCAATAATTTTCGAGAAATATAGGATTTGTAACAACAATAATCGAAGAGAAATTGTTTATTACACTAGGTTACGTGAATATTAAAGATTTAAAATAACACAATAAGAACGAAAATCAATTTTTTTGTCCTATTACAAGAACAGTCTCAGATTACGTGTGGCTTCCGGTAACAGCCGTTTGAATAAATGAAAGACAGTATTACAAAAGTGCTCAGGTCAGGTTAAACACAAATTAGAATAGTATAATTTGGACGTTTTGGTCACTGTTAATCTACACTAAATAATTTTATAATAAACGTGGTTCTTTAGAACTTATTTAGAAAGCCGTATGCGAATTTATAATCAACAATCTGTAATGAAACGAAAACAAAAATATTTGTGGTGGTAATAGTATCTATCTTGTATAATAAAATAATTGATGTACAGTTTTACACCGAAAATACAATTATATTACAACGACAATGAAATTATGACAATAATAATGTATACTGTATCCATATAGACATAATTTCTTATGTAATACAAAAGAATCGTAATGAAAATAATGTTCAAATAAACGTAGATTTTTTGGTAATTATTGTATATAGAGTTGAGAGCTTTAGTATAAATAAAATGCATAATATGTTAAAGTATAGAAGCCATTATGAAGTCAATAGATCTAGAGTACAAAACAAGAATATTAAACAAGGAAGAAAAAGAAATAAATTACCGGTAGTTAGATAATTGAAGTTTTATTATTTTGTTGGATGATAGGTTATTTTTATTATTTTGTTTGAATGTCTACGCTAACAAACTTTTGAAAAATGGTTGGTATGAAATTTAAAAAAAAATCTACTAACTTAGACATCAAAACAAAATAATGAACGTAAATAAGAAAAATAATAATATATGTTTGATAAAACTATTTTTTGGCTGCAGTACAATCCAAAACGTATTGACATTTGTAGAGTATACTGAAGATAATGTGTAAATTAAAGTAATATTTTAATTTTCGGGTGTCTTTTTTATGTTTTATTTACGGATTAATAGGGAAATAAGATTTGTTAACATTCTGCCTAAGTACATCTGGCATAACTAGCCAGATTTTGCTTTAGAGTTTCATGCGCTTATTTTTACAAAGTAATACTTTATTAGCGAGATCTCATTGTCTACTCACCCTGTAGTTGTTCCCAGATACTCACAATAGACGTCCAGCCCTTCACTGGCCGTTTCCTAACTTTTTAGAACAAAACCTGTTGCTTTATAGCAGTCTATTGAAACATCTCCAACTTCCTGTTAAATACGCTGCAATTGTTACTCAGCGCAACCCTTACAACGTCGACCACAAAACGCAGGGCTGCGCAGGGAGCGAGTAACGAGCCGGAGCTCGACTCAAGGACAACGAGCTCGGTGCTCAAAAGGTAGCGCGCTGCCTCTTCATGCGAATGGGGCGCAGCGTGACCGAACGAGACTGACAAATGCTTTGCTGTGTGCAATGGAATGTTATTTGAGCAGGTGTGAACTGCACGCGGATTTATCATTATCGCAGGTACCGTTTCTAGAGCTTCGGCTTTTGTGACATTCGTGCTTCTACGAAATGTTGCAACAATGTCACAATGTTCCTGTAGTTATACGACGACCACCTTTGGCTCTTGCTTCGTCCAGAAATACTCCTTATTACGGCTGTTTATTGAAACATTCTTAGTGCCTCAAGAATATTACAACCCCTTCTGAAATGTTTTGTTCGAATTACTGCAATTTACCGCTAATGTGTTATATTTAAAGTTTGTGTAATATGTACGATTATTTACGGATTCCCTTGTTTGGTTCCTGGACTATTCTGGTTCCTATTGTTTGATAATACATATTTTAATATTGTATGTTTAAAAAAATGAATATTGTTACTGGAGTGAACATTCCATGAATTTCATATTTCAATATTTTATAACCTCAACTGATATATATATATATATATATATATATATATTCAGTGTAATTCAGTGAAAACCTAGTTTGAGAGAACCCACCCTCTTACTTGAAGTATCGCATTTCTAAATCTAAAGAAAGGAAACCATTAAAACGTAGACCCATTATTAATGAAATGGCAGTCTGACAAGACTACCACTGCAATTAAAATGTGTCACAACAGACTCGAAGCTTATGATACTGACAAATGTATAGGCACCGACGATGAGTTGGCAGTTACCGACTTCTGAGACCAGTTCGTAGCTCAACACGCGAGGGCACGATGAGACAAAGTCGATAAATAGTAATGAACGAAAATTGTTGATCAGATTTGATACAATGTAGAAAGTTGCTGAAAACAGTTAACGACGATACCAATATAATGACGAAATAACGAGAGAATATGAGATATACAAAACGAGTTACAAAAACGAGAGCAAGTGCATCAGCATCACTTGAATATAGGCGCTATGAAACATCCGTGTTAGAGGGCCAAAATGTACTCCGAATGTGTGGTTTATCGTAGTGAAATAAAAAAGGAGAAAATTAAATATATCTATTACCTACGGAACAAAGAATTCAGACATAGAATTGTAAAAGCGCATAAAACGAGGACGACAAATTCAAATTCTCAACGTGATTTAGAGGAAACAAATCGAGCTTGAAAAATCGAAACCTTAATTTGGGGGAAGTGAAGAAAACACACAAAAATAGAGTGGCAAGCCAAAATCTAGACATGCGTTTGAGGGATTAAATAGTGTGGGAAGCCAAAATTGTGAGGAGGGCGGCAAGGAAAGTGTAAGACAAGAGAGCGCAAGCAAATAATGAATGCGACATGATTAAAGCAAAGACAATATGACAGTAGAGAAAACGACATCACACGAATTTTTACTTAAGGAGGGCGACGTAACTGTAGAGGTGCCGCCTGTGGCACGAACGAGGAGGATGGGCCGTAATAGACAACCTTCCATGAATAATAACTGCCAAGGTGTCGCCTCTGGCACAGCACGCGGAGAATGTGAGAACGTCCAATAACATTCTGAAGAGAACCTACACATGAGAACGACAACCGAGTGGACCACAGAGGTTGCCCAGCAAGTGAAATAAGAACCTAATATTATTAAACGTAATGTAAATATCTTATTTAAGGTATAAACAAAAGGGTATACAACATTAAACAGACAATTCAGAAACCTGTATGAGTAGATACTTAAAGAAGTTAATCGTTAATTACCTAATCTAATGCATAAAATAGTGATGAACGTAGTAGAATGAATACTCACAACGATCTAGTTTCAATTCGCAACTGGCCCTGCTTGTTTAGGTGGCGCACAAATGCCCTAGTGCGCGTCACCAACTTAACTGCTCTCCCCCTACTCTCCAACCAGGATACGACTCTGTAATTACCCGCCAGTGCTGTTTCATGTTCCCCTTATTGCCCTTCTATCTAATTCCTTCTCTTCCTATCATTCCGTCTCTATCATCTCCTTGCCATATTCTTTTCTTTCATCTTTTCCATTTCATCTTTCTCTGCCAACTTCTGGTCTTCCAACTCCTACTTTTTTCACTCTTTCTCTCCTCTTCCTACGTTCCCATCTTCCTCTTCTTTTCATCAACATGTTTTCTTCCTTTTCTTCTTCGAAATTCCCGTATTATCCCTCCAATTCCTTTTCCCCGGCCTTTGCATCCCCTTGTCCTCCTCTTTCGTCTTCTCCTCTTCCTCCTTCGCTCACTTTCTCTCTTGACCGGGTCTTGTTCCTTGCTTCACCACTCATACTTTGTGCCTTTATCTACTCCGTCTCGTTATTCTATCACTTGTTATCTTTGTCTTTCTCCTCATTCCCTTCTTTCTTTTTTATTTTCGCCTTCTATTTCCTTATTTTCGTCATTTTCTTTCGCCTTTTTCAGAACTCTCTTTCTTGTACTGTTCTCCCCACTTCTGCGCTTCCTCGGCAGTTTGGGACTGTTCCTCCTGATTCTCTTCTCACTTAACTTTCCCTTAACTCTCCCTTAAATTCTGCCTTACTTTTCCTTCTTTCCTAGCTCTTCTTTCCCGTTCTCAGAGTTCTCTTTCTTCGTCTCCCTCGTACGCTTCTTGGGGAGTTCCCCCTCCTGGTCGTAGGCGGCTGGCAGGTAAAGACCCACTTAGCGGTTGCTGTCGCTCACTTCGGTCAATGAAGCGCGCCCTCGGCCCCACAAAGTGAATATTACAGCGCCGCGTCCCTGCATAATTCAATTGCGCTGGCCGCCGCTGACCTCCGGCACTGAACCCGTGCTCGCTCCCTTGGCACCACACCAGCAGCGCCCCCGCCACCATCGGTAACACAACCCATATCTTCACCACCCGCGCTGACGTGAACACCCAGCCATTACAGTCATTACCACTCTTTGGTGACACGCGCCATCTTCAACTTCATTATTTCTTCTGCCGCCACCACTACGGTTCACACCATATCCACTGTGTGATTGCTATAATAACGAGACATCTATAACAACGAGTCATCGCTGTTACCATCTGTGCTCACCGTCATTACCACTATCATTACCAAAACTATCACCATTATATTCATCACCCATACTGTCTACTATTACCATCGCATCTATCACCACAACCACTACTAGCACCCTTCAACTATCATCATCACCACGACCACTCCTCCTTCATCTTACCGCCACTAGTCCTGTCCCCGCCAACTTCACCAATACCCCCACCACCCCCACCACCGTCCACAGCCACGCGCCATTTTGTTCTGCTCCATTTTCTCTTAAGTCATGATAATAATTATAATACTAATAGTAATAATAATAGTAAAAACAATAGTAATAATAATAAATTGTTTCTTTCGTTATAAGTGATTCAGAGTAAATTTGTCAACCAAGCTAGACGAAGTCGAAGAAAAGAAAAAAATATGTAAAATTTGGGCCTAATGTAAAAGATGTATAATTCGTGCACTTTTACTAACTTGCGAGTGTGTGCGTGTACGAATAATCACAAGACAATAATTTGCGTGCTTGTCATTAAGGTGGCAATGTTGGTAAATTTATATAAGTGTTTTCATTTGGAATATTCGGATAGAACGAACAAAGCGAGAGCTACACTGACACACTAATATCTCATTAAGGACATGGGCTTCCTGCCCTTTTCAAGGGAAAACTGAATGAAATGATAGGGTGATGCTGAGGGGTGAAAGGACTAGGATGATGGGGGGAGGGTGCAATTGTGACCTTATGACCGAGGGAAACCACAAAAAACCTCGGTCAGGATGGCCGGCCCGAAGATCGAACTCGGACCTCCCAACTGTAACGTCAGCGCGCTACGCAGTGAGCCACTCCACTCGCGCAAATATGTAAATATCTCTTAATTTTGAATTGTTGGTTTCAAAACTTATGTTTGTTTTGAGTTGTTACATCGTTCGTCGGAACAAGGGCACGTATACTCGCCCGTTAGATGCCTGGGCCAGCACGTCTGAGCCACTGTGTAAGCCATCACAAGGGAGTCATCCTCTCCTAAAACCCACCTGACAAAAACCTTTTGCAACTGCACTTCTTTCAATATTTTGCACACATTCGTATCTCTTATACCAACATTCATTGACAATTCATTCACAGTTACACGTTTCAGCCAAAATGAGGTTGTTATAGCGCTGCACTGTCTGGGGACATCCTGAGTGTTCGCTCGCCCTAATTCGCACTATAGTCTGGAAGTCTATCAACAGTAACCAGCAGCATCATTTCCAAAAAATACTTATTGTGTGTTTGTCTCATTCTCACAGCAAAGGAATCCTATCACAATAGGTTGCGTCAAGCGACAAAATCTAGCTGCAGCTGTAGCTACCATCTTAAATTAGTGCTACCAGAGTAACTCTTGCGGAGGTGCCCTAAATTTGAATTACAGCAAGAAGGTCAGTTCTACTAAGACGTAGAAAAGTAAATGAATTTTAAAATAATTCATGTGCATTAATTTTAAAGTGACCTACCTAGCATGACTGCAGGGTAATTTAGCTCTGCGGAAATGAATTGGCCGTACTGAAGTTTTGCAAATTCGAAATTTCGGAATTTAATGCGTATTCCCATAGCTTGACGATAGACAAATCTCGGCCAAATTATGAAATCCTTTTGAGAGACACAAACACCTGATACGTGACGTGTACGCTCGCCGATAGAATTCTACTTTCAAAGAGATGTTACTCCATCCGAAAAAGGTTTGGATCTGTTTCATCGAGCTTCGCCCATATTTTACGAAACATTTCTTCTTTGTACCCAAAAGTTACCCATTAAATTTTGTTCTTACTATATTGTGTTCTGGATTAATGTGTCAAAGTATGTATACGTAAAAGAAGTAGGACAAAATATTGATTTAGAGATAATAAGATTTTAATTACAACTAATTTACTAATTTTTAACTTTAATCATATTTTCCATCGAGAATTAGCTCAATAGAAACTAAAATATATCGATCTAATAAGATTGCAATCTCTTAAGGCACCCATTTACTCATTGATCTACCGGATGCTTTCTAGATCAAAGAGTAAGAACCATGTGGTGATAAAAGAGTATATCGCCCAACGCTTAAGTATGAGAGAACAAAACAATAGATTTAGGAGTTATTCCTGTTCAGTGAATCATAAGTTACATAATTTTTTTTGGAATAATCACATAGAACAATGGTACCTGATAGTAGCCGCCCTCTGGAATTCTTAATCGAGCAATTTTCAACGCAGCTACATGTACTATGCCAGCAAATCCACCTGCTTCAGGACAGGAACGTAAAATATATTAACGAACAATGATCTTAATTACATTCTTAATCATCATTGCAAATCATCATTCAACTGTGGTAAGTTGACACTCGCCCAACAACTTGAATGAAACAAAGATCTAGAATGTATTGCGTCAAAGTACTTACGTTTCATGCAGGCATTCAGAATATTTGTGCAATCCCCCCACTAAAGCAAATTCTCCGAATGAATGCTAGGGCATTTTTATTTACCTTTCTCGAGTGCAGGGGAATGGAGATTCGTGGGTTTAAGCCTGAGCGAGGCTGTTTGGCGGTTGGACGGCTTAACAAAAGCAGAACGATTCCATGCAAATGAAGGGCTCTGATCAGACGGGTGTGCATTTATGAGCGCGCCTCGCGTCCAAATCCTCCAATCACAGCGTGTGCCGCACCGGAGAAGCTCAGAGCACACGTCACCAAGGAAAGCTATCATTATGCGGTGTCATTCAGTTCGTGGCCTTCAACTTACATTTATGAGGGCCTGATCTTGATCCGTAGTAAAATTAAAACTGATACACGTCTGCAATATTTAATAATGTTCTTTACAATATAATAATTTTTACAATGTGGTTATAACAAGATCACAAATATTATTGAGAAAAACGTTTTTTCACAGCGCATAAGACATAAAAATATGTTCCGTATTTTCCTCGAAGGTTAAATTAAACATTAAAGTACCTCGAGAGTATGAATTTGTTTTATCATATATTCATTTACTACAAAATAATTGTTAACTAAACACTATTACTTTAATAACGTTCACTAACAAATAGCTGACAATAATAGGATATTTTATCTTCATTATCTTAAACTAGAAATTACCTACGAAACTAGTAGTTATCAGATAAGATTCCTAAATGCGAAATATAATAAGTTATTTAATTACAATTTGAAATATACAAGACTTCCTATATCGTACTATTCTCAATATAGTATTTCATATAATCCCTTATTTAGTAATTATCTAATTCATCATACAGTAATATTCTTTCTCTTTCAATTAGGATATGAATAGTAAATATTCATTGGGATGATGACAATCTTAGTTGTCATTCTTAATACTCCAAAGAAAGGTTCCTTAGTCAAAATATAGGTTAATATTTTGCACCTACAGCGAAGGGAGTCATGCTGTTCTTTATCTCGCTACAGATATAAAGCTCTCTTTTCGGCTAACTTGCTATTCTCATAGAAATATATAGTGTATTTGTCTTGTTTTCTACTCTTCTGGAGGGTTAAGGCTATTTCACTATTGTTTTACATTATTAATTGAGACAATTTTACTTCGGTAATTTCACTCCATTCCTCAGTAAGAGTGAATTAATCATCCTCTTCAAATCGTTCTCTCAAAAATGAAAATAATTCTATGCTTAAACACATTTTTAACGGCTGCCCCTGGTCTTTGTGTTACACCATAAAGAAACCTGCTTTATGAGAAAACTTTCTAATATTGTTAATCAATTATGAACAAACTAAACGAGCCGGGTAATGAAATCGGAGTATAAAATTGTCGACTTAATTTGACAAAGTTTCTTTATAGATTTCTTTCTCTACCCGGTTTTGACTAACAGGGTACTCATAAGATGCAAGCCTTCAAAAATGCAATAATACACAAAAGATATCATTCTGTGAATTGGGTTAAAAATGTAGGTTATTGGCCACAGTTTTCCCCACAGAGGTTGTCTTTTATTGTAATAAATGGGCACTTTCCCTGCATTTGAAGTTATGTGAAGACACTCGGTTGAAAATCATGATCGACGCCTTAAACTCTAATTTTAAATGCTTGCGGTCACCGTTTCCATGTTTTTCACGATGAAACAGTATTGTGTACTGCGACCTGCATTTGCTCCTGGTGGAATCTTTGTGTCGTAATACATAAAATTCTACATTACTAATGTTAAACAGGCTTAATACACCCGTTATATAATAATCTCCAATGCAATGCGTCTGCTCCTCATCTCTAGAAGAGGCGCTTCAAGGCACCTTGTGTGGGTGCCTCGGGCAGTGCAGAGAGACATACAGAGAGACCAGGCGGTGTTTCAAGGAGACGTCATCTCCCGTTGGGAGGCACGCTCCTCGGCAGAAAACACACGCACCATTGATATTCCAACGGGTGCAACCGTGGCAATGTGGGCGCTGACAATGGAACGGAGCGTCGCGGCTATAGTCAAGAGGCGAAGGAATCGGTGGAGGGCTGATGCGAAAAATTGTAAGAAATCTGGAGTGAAAAGTCAGTATCAGGTGTGACAATCATTTCTGGCAGTAGTACCACCGCTCAACATCTCATTCGAAATGGTGTAGTCTTCTTGAAATTTACATTAAGATGATTCTGATTAACATGTTTAATTTAGTAAAAAACACCTAATTGTATATTTCTGTTTCGTTTTTGCCCTTGGTACCGTTTGTATTAAACTAAATTCCAATAGTGCTTTTCCAAACGTTTGAGGGGTAATGTAAAACGTGTTTTGGCAACCCGCCTGCATGCGCGTATTGCGGGTTGCGTCGTGTCGGATGATGCTGAGCGAGACCGGGTGAAAGATCAGATTGAGTGAGGACGTTTCAGATCAGGTCGAGAGAGAAATACTGAGATGTAGAAATACATAGTTTATAGGAGCGTGTCGGAGCATGTCGGAGTGGGTCGGATCTTGTTAACGACTGTCAGCCTGCCGGAGCAGAGCGCAGTATGTCAGTGCGAACGGAAAGTTCGGGCAAAGCGGAGTGACATGGGGCGAGACTGAGAAGAGTCGAAGGGTGTAATGGGTACGAGAGAGAGGAGCGCGGCACTGAGTGAAAGTGTGAGAATGTAAATACGAAAGATGTAATTTTACCCTGTAGTCACTCTTTTTCCTGTCAAATACATGTTGTGTTTTGGTTATTTCGTGTTTCGTGGCTGATTATTTGAGCGCGTTAACGGCTAAAGTCGTTAGTCCCCCAGATTAAGTTAACGCTTTTTCTTAGTGATGATAATGTGATCTCGTCTGAATTGTGAGGTCTGGCGATGATCTACATGTCAGCTAACGGGGATTTCCCCAATCACGTACCACCCACAAGAGGGTTACCGCCCCAGCCGGGACACGCAGAAAGATCCCGATTGCTCTCTCAGCGTATGTGATAGTGTAGTGCATGTAAGTTCAAGTGTGTGTGTGTGTGTGTGTGTGTAAAATGAGTGAGGGTATTGGGCATCAAAAAGAAAGGAAAGATCGCGCTAGGTCTGTAGTTCCTTTGTGAGGGTGCTGTTCGAGCATTCGTCCGGTGTGATCAGATAAATCACGGAAAACTCCCAATCAGAGGAACCAGCTACAAGAATTCTCCTCGAAACAGTAACTAAATTAAACATAGCTATTTAGCAAGTATCGAAAAACAGGTAAAGACCTCGTAGTGTATATAAAAGCACGAGAAACGCTTGGTTATTTCAGCTAGTTACCTCATCTGAAGGCGTAATAGGCAGGAAATCACCTGGACACATGATTAATCGTGTGAATGTGCGCCGGCGCGTGGCAGTGGGTGCGGGGGGGGGCGTGTCCTAACGACGCCGCGAGGCAGGCGATCCCCACTCGCAACGTGCAGCCCTTGCGCCGAGGCAGGCGACGCGCCGCCCGCTCAATTATTCCATTAGGGGCCCTGTTTGATTGGTAGCCGCTGAGCCCCTATGCCCTTACGCGCCGTGGCTCGGGATCCTTCAATCCTATCCCTCGGGGAAGGCCACCAGAAGAGGCAAATGAAACAAAACGGAGGGAAAATGGTATTCGGATCGGTTAGGGACCGCCTTAGGTGTCTCAGGGGTTCAGGGTCACTACAGAGTCTCTGACCAGGTGAACCTAGGGTTCGAGTCCTGAAGGTGGTAGGATTATGGACACTAGCTAGTAGATAGATCAATTTCACTTCTATCGACCAGCTGCTATGATCGGTAGATTTACGCAATTATTCCGATCGATATCAGACCAATGCAAAAGCCGTAACATAACAAATGGGTCACGACCATATCTTTCCTTCTCCTTCCTTGTTCTATCCTCACTCCTTACACACACACACACACACACACACACACATTTATACTTACATGACGTTCACTACCACACGTGTTGGAAGACCAGTCGGGTGCTTAGGGCTTGTCTCAACTGGAGCTGGTGAGAGACGCCTTGTGGGGGAACACCCCGCAACCTGGCGCCGGATCTCGCCACACACCCGGAAAAGATACAATACGTACGATACAATTATGCACTATCTTTATGGAAATAATGACCTTTGCAGTTGATGCGCCCATAATCACTAAGTAATCAATCAATAAGAAGTCATCTCTTCGTAAATAATAATGGCTAATATAAGTAGTGAAGATTGGCCAACGTGGCTAGATTCCGGTCGTAACAGTCCGCGGCGCCCACTGCAGTTACTTGTGTGCCACTTCCCTTTCATTGGATTCTTCTATTTCTTATTTACTCTCCGTCAACCATGCGGACAAACCTCCCTTCCGTCGACATGTATTCGTAATGGGCCATACCAGATGCCCGCAGTTACGTACTGGTACAGGGACCTCCAACCTGTGTAGCCATATTCTAGATCACTAAGATGTCATCATTGTAACTTATTCGGCTCGAAAGGTCGCGTCTTTCGAATTCCTTCTGAAGCATCGATTTGACTCGCCTGTTGTATCATCTAAAGATTAATTAAACTCAATGTTAAAATACATATGTGTTCTTGTATTGTTCTTGTGTTGCATAAGGCGAATTTTTCTGAAATAAGGTTATTAATACGTATAGAATAATACAATGTTGTATTAAAAATATATTTAGGAACAGTGTTTTTTCCTACACTAGTGTTAATTCATGCACGTATCTGCCCCTACAGCTTTTGTCTTGAAAGTGAAGAAGCAACTTTATAATGATCTTAGTTTAGTTTCGAAACTGTAAGAGCTGCTGTGCGAATAGTGTTGTGATGTGTCAAACAATAAAACTAGTTATAACATGTAAAATGTACTTAAAATTTTTATTAACTTATTTTGTAGTTCAAGCCCGATCTACACTTGTCCTATGCTTAAAGATCAAGAGTTCCAAGCCCAGAGGTAATCCAAGTGAACATATGCTCTATCATAATTCCGTCGCGTTCTACAAGCAATCGATCGGAGAATGAATTGTATTGAAGACTTATTTTACGTGACAAGACTCGGGCCATTGGGCCCGCTCTTCCGTCTGACCACTCAAATATCGCTACGCTCCTTTCATCAACTAGCGGAGAAATGAGGTATCACTCGGGCGACGAAACAGGCGATTTGAATTTAGCTCAGAGGCTTCATTTAGTCTTGAGGATCTTTTACAAGCAGTAATTCTACTAACATGGGACAACCAGCATTCCTTATTCTCCGAAGGAAAGTGTACGAAGGATTTTTTCGCCCTTAAAAATCCACGGCGGGGTTGAACCTACACTTGGGTATAACAATCCAATACGCTAACAGTCACACCATCGCCGCCATAATCATGCATCATAAAACACCATGGAATGTTACTGTAAATGAAGTATTGACTCTGAAAAGTATTAAATGTTTGATATTTTCAATGTTAAATATCCAGTTCGTTCATCTACATTTGTTAAATAAATGTTCATGGGTATTATTCATAACGTTTAAAGCTGAACAAGGGAGTGGTTTTTCAAATCAGCTGTATTTTCCATTCACCACTCACAGACAACTTTTGCAAATTATTTCTTAACAAGTTTCCTGAATTTTAAATATTTCATAAAAAATTGATACTGAGTGTTTTACTGCTTCTGACACAGGTGACATGTAACAGCAAAGTTCTGAGAAAGCGGGTGCTCGTGTTTGATATATTTTTATGTGAAGCGTTATTATTCAGCATTTGGTGCTCTTAGTGTGTAATGTATTGTACTATAATGTAGTGTGTAATGTATTGTCTAATTTATTGCAGTGCTACACAAAAGTAGTTTCTTTATTTTTTTGAGAAGTGTGCGTGCTAATTCAACTATGTCATTATCAATGTTTTATTCTGTACATTGGGTCTTATTACATGAAATTTACTAAACTGAAGACTCTCAAAATTATTTCTCTACCGCTCTCTGTATTTTGGAAGCTTATTTCTTAATATAATTCCTAATGTCTAAAAATTATTTAGTAATGTTAAACTTTGAAATAATCGCAATTTTAGATAAATTTAATTCTGCGCTAAATGTATTGTAAATTTTATTTAAGTCTGAGAGTTGGTCGTGGTTTGCAGATGCCAGTTGAGTATTCATTCGTTTTCCACTAACATGTTTTTGGTGATACCTTATTCATAAACACATTATACTGTATCGCACAGAGCTTGGTATTCACAAACCTGCACCTCAAGAGGTTAAGCCCATGAATGCGCATTACCATATCATTAAGGCAGTCGCGAAGACCCTTGACGAAGACGGTGGAGTAAGCTTTAGAATGTGGTTACTATTTGGAAGCAAAAAAATCAGCTTTAAATATTAAAAAAATGAAATTTTATATAATATTAAATGACTTTGTTCTCAGCTATTCCATTTATTACTTTCTCGTTACGGGTTAGAGAGCCCGTCTCTCCATTCGTCATCTCCCTGCGTCTCACCAATTTCGTTCGCCATTCGTCTCTACCGATTCGTTCTCCATTCGTATCTCCATTCTTCTCCAATCAGTCTCTCCAATACGCTCTCAATTGTCCTCAAATCGTCTCTCCATTCGATCTCTCCAATCGTCCTCTCCCAATCTCTCTCCAATCGTCTCCCAATCGTCTCTCCAATCGTGTCTCTCCATTCGTCTCTCCATTCGTCTTCATTCTCTCTCATCGTCCTCTACCATTCGTCTCATCCCATATCGTTCTCACATTCGTCTCTCCCATTCGCTTCAATCGTCTCTCCATTCGTCTCTCCATATCGTCTCTCCATTCGTCTCTCCATTCGTCTCTCCATTCGTCTATCTGTTCGTCTATCCATTTATCTGTTCATCGGTCTGTCCGTCCATCTGTCGGTCCATCTGTCCGTCCGTAATTCTTAATAATTTGTATCCTTTCAGGAACATTCAAGTCTGCTTTGGCTCGAGATATTACACTAATGAACAGTTGAGAACTTTTGTTTCACTGTTGGATGGAAGTATAAGATCGTTATTAAAATATGGAACTGACCCACAAATTAACACTGAAATGTTGCTTAGTGACAATTTTTATGGAATGTAATTCAATTAGTGTTTCAAAAGTAAAATATTGTTGAAGTTTGGAAATTTATATCTTAATATTTTATACAATGTGAATGTGTGAAATCTATAAAATATATGTATAATATTTAAAAAGAATCTTTTAATGTATCTATATAATACACTTTTTCCAAATTCATCCAAGAAATTCTAATACAAATTACCTGCTTCCAAAAAAATTACCGACAAGACCTCACCTTAAAGTTGAACTTCCAAACCTTTCTCTCAGCCAGCAAAAAAACCAGCAAATTATCTGGATTACCATTATACTGGGTAACCTCAACCGAAGATGCAATCTTGTGGTGGTTGTAATTTTGTAGTAAATGCATGTTTGCAATATCTTAAAGGGTTTGAAGACTATAATTTGATAAAAATTGAAACTTCAGTAACTAGTTAGCAAAGTCAGCAATATATCGCTTTCATGTGTATTGTCCTCCAAGTTGTACTTGACCTTGGCAACAAACGCAGAAGTTAATATGATAGTCTGTCTTCCAAGATGTAAATAAAGTTGAATGTCTGTAATATGCGAAATTTCCAATTCTTTATATAGGAAATTCTCAGCAGTTCCATACGCAGTGACGACAAGCTCAGGCGATATTGCGATTTTCCTTAATTTCTGCGCATGTCTAAACTGCTGATATGATTAGTAAAATACGACAGACATTTAACACAGATGAGTGACTCAAAAGAAACAATGAATGTGATTTGCATAGTAGTTTTCTTCCTATTTGACATTCACGACACGGTTTTTACTTCAAATTTCTTGAACAAATTTCATATATTTACCTGTTTCTATTTACTGACTAATTCCGCTTACTATTATTGAAATATTTTAGGTACCAACTCTCTCAAAAACCTTGTTAGTATTAACCGCAAAATAGAAAAAAGTCGAATAAGTCGCAAATTTTCGTCCAAGATTCTAGTTTGTGGGAAATGAGGAAATGTCAGGAACGTATTGTTCTTCTGAAAATTGATATTGCCAACTTGGATTGTGTCACACGAAATGAAGGTATCACACCGCGAGCGCCGATCGGCGCTTCTTGTCAACGCGCAGGAGATCTAGCGTAAGGGGGTGCGCGGGAGCTCTTCTACTGCAGAGACATGAAGTTAAATATAATTTCTGACAATTCACTGGCAACCTGAAATCGTGTCACAAGTAATTAATTTTTCAGATAAAATATTAGGGGAAAAGCACTGAATACAGAAGGGTAGAGATAATTTTCAAATAAACCTTACGTGAAAAAATAAAGCCTTTGGTGAATATTCTAACACGCGACCCCACTCATGTTAAATGGTGGGTAGGCGAAGGAAGGTATCGCAAGCTGTTCGAAATGTCGTCCACTCAGCAGACTAATTCCTTCAGAGGCAAACCCTGCCGCTCGGTGAGTCCTCAGAGCGTGACATCAGTGGCCGTCCCCGGCGCGGCCGTTCCGTTTGAGGGCACCCGGCCCTCCTCGTCCTCGTCCTCGTCCTCGTCCTCCCCTCCCTCGGTAGACGCAGCTATCCCCGGTCGTCAGGTGGAATTCTGTTACCACTGTGGCTTCTTTTTCTTGGCGTTACTACCCGAGGAATATGTGGAACTTGTTCCTTATAAAACCTCTCCAGTCACCCACGGCTTGTCTTTACACTTCAGGATTGTTGGTTGCAAAATTTTACAACCCTGGAATTTGTTTCACTCTGTATCAGTTTTTCGTCTAATTTTGTTGGGCTATATTGGGAACCAAACAACTAATCATCGTTTTGCCGGAGAATTACTATATCGTCTCTATATAGGTTATGTAGTATGCGAGAAAGTAAATAGTATTTTAAATAGTAAGAGGGCAATACAAGTGTTTCACGCACGAGTCGAGTATTCATCCTCATTACTCTTGGACGACAAAGAGACGTGTGTGGGAATCATCTAGCGCTCGTGTTGCGTATACTATTTTTAACTGCCCGTGAGCGAAAGGCAATGCGTCAAGTAAAGGAATATATATTTAATATCAAATGCTAAATAGAAATAACTTACTTGTTCCAAAGTACTTTGATTCCAGACACTTTATTCCATAAACTATTATTTGTAAATATCAAACAAAGACGTCTTCAAGACGAAAGACAATTGCGAATCGTCACAGACGTTTTGCACAAGTTTCACGATGTTTTATACACGGAAAACAAGCACAAGAAAACGCGTTTTAAGCACCGCGTGTTAAAAATACCATTTATTTCAATAACCGTACGTTTTCACTAGGTTTAGCTACAAATGATGTCCATGAGGGTCGGTGGACTTTTGAATACTTATGGCATGCCGACCTTCCGAATGGATTTTCGTTTCTTTGTTTTGTTGAGTCTATTCGGAAAAGAATTAAATGCAGTCTGTCTTTTGTCGAGCCGGGAGGTACTGGGGGCAGTTGGGATGTACAAAGGGGTTGGAAATTCCTCTGCTCTGCCCGGCTTCCTCCACGACTCGTTGCTCCAATGTTTTCGCCCGCGCTTTGCGTTTCGCCGTTTCCAGGGAAACCATTCCTTACTTTAACAATTTCAGGGGTGTCCAACATCAAACTCATCCCGTCCTTTTTTATAAAAGGTGCCAAAAGCTCAACTGAAGCGTTCATCATCACCAAAGTACTCTTAGTTCAATTCCTTAAGCTTTGTAACATATCGTTTTGCCTCAAGTTTACGGTTTTCTTCAATGAACTGCACTTACAGTGCAATTATATATAGCACTGTCACACCCACAATCACAATCACAATCACACTCACAATCACACTCACACTCACACTCACACTCACACTCACACTCACACTCACACTCACACTCACACTCACACTCCCTCGCTTTCGCCATCGACAACTCACACTCTCTCCACCTCCGTGACTTCTCATTACTCTCTCGCAGAGAAGTGGAGAATATTATGTATTGCTGCGCGAGAAAACAGCAAATTGTCGACAGAAACACGCTTATCACAGCCCTCTTGTAACTGGATAGATCCAGATAGGTGGTGTAGCCAGAACTCATGTTTTGTGGGTGCTTAATACGGAAAAATCGAATGATGGCACAATTTCTATCCGTTTGTGAATAACGCTAGCTGTTAAACATACAGTCGAATTTCTTCAGAATTGATATTTCCTGAATCGATGTGACCGATTTTATTTCCTCGTTGAATGTAAAATCGATATTTTACGAGTAATTTTGAAAGATACTTTACATGAAACTTCTGAAGCATTTTCAAAATGTTCAGAAAAATGGCTCCATCATTTTTGATTTAATTTTGGTTTTTGAATAGTGTAAAGGATGTTTAAGAGAACAGTGCAGGTATCATGTTTCTTTAAAAACCTGATTTTTCGAAAATTGTAAAATGAGACAGTGCTTTTCAAAAACAAAAATATTAAGTGTAGATTTTTTCGATAGCGAAATCTGTACATTAAAGATAGATTTGGAAGTAAGGTCGTGTACAATTTTTCGAAACTTTGAATGCTTATTATGTAATTTTGCGTGAAAATACGGGCGAGACCGTCCGTGCTCTTTTAGTACCCTTCCGGTACTCTGTGCGACCGGCCACTGTGCCATCCGAAGCGAGTTGCGCTGCTCGGGGTTTCACCGTTCCGTCACTTTGCGCGCCGCGCCGCGCCGAGGCCCCGAGGAAGTCGCCCGGGCGGCAATTAGTGGGCGGCTAACTTCTGCCGCACAAACAGCGCACGGCAGAGCGGAGTGACGCGGAGCAGAGCAGAGCAAAGCAACGACGGCCAGCGACCTCTTCAGCGGAACGCAGCGTTTCCGCCCCCTCCCCTCCGATCCCTTCCGCGTCCCCAAAGCGAAACTAGCGGGGCACATACTTTCTCGCATTGATTCCAATTTGTATATTTTTCGAACATTCAGATACTTCAAACCGGGAGAGATGGATCTGTTCAGCGACAGATGTTACTGTAGTATCACTGCCCGGGAGGTCCTAGGTTTGGATCTCGATCTCAGAAGGATTTTTGACACTAGCTTGTCAGCTAGGTTGAATTCAGTCGCTGTCTGGTGGAGAATTCTAGCGGACGACTGTTCTGATTGATCGCTTTCCGTGGTTTCTCCGATCAACACTAGGCGAATGCTGGAGTAGTATCCTAACAAATGGGTTACGGACCGCGCACGATCTTGCATCTCTCTTCCTTGTCCCATCCTCACTCCTTACTTACACATACTCACTCACTCTCTCTCACACACACACTAATATGCACTCCTCTACCTCATCATTTCTCCTCTCTCTAGTTCTCGAGGCCGGAACACTATCTGATAACCCGCAGAGGTAGCCATAGCCCTTCTCAGTTGGTTCTTAGGTTATCGCTTAAGCACCGCTGTGATCCGTGGATTCTTAGCGGAGTGGTGCTTAATGACAGGATGGGGTACGGAATAAATTATGGAGCAATCCTAATTCATTGGCCGAGATGACAATAAGCATTAGTGTTGTGTATTGCGAACGCTTGAATTCGCCGCGCACGCGTCAAGTGCAGCGCGCTCTTTAGAGGGCCGCTGGATCTGCAGCGAGCCCCACGCACCAACGGCGCCGACCTGGAGGAGCGGGTCCCCACGGGCAGCGGCGCCGCACTTGTGTTACGCACGGCGTGTTAAAAATACCATTTGTTAAATTAACTGTACTTTTTCACTAGGTTTACCTACAAATGATTTTGTTCATAACGGTCTGTAGACTTGTGAATACTTACGGTTATTCGGTGTTATAGTGTGATATTCGGTTTTATCACGTGGCGCGTCAAGTCCTGTTAAATGGAATATCGCATGGCATTTCGCGTCTCTT
The DNA here is from genome assembly GCA_017312745.1 of Gryllus bimaculatus. Classification (NCBI taxonomy): domain Eukaryota; kingdom Metazoa; phylum Arthropoda; class Insecta; order Orthoptera; family Gryllidae; genus Gryllus; species Gryllus bimaculatus. The sequence goes on along the minus strand of BOPP01000190.1, from coordinate 1,141,703 downwards.
TGAGTCGTACCGCTAGACACATCGGACTGCTTGATAGAGTCGCGCTGACGCGACAGCACGACCGAGAAAGGCGCGAAATGCCTTGAGGTATTCCTTCATGAAGACACACTTTGACACGCCACGTCATAGAACCGAAGTGTAGATGGGGGCTATTCGGCACCTCTAGCGAGAGCATGCAGAGCAGAGCCTTCGGGAACGGACAGATCGAGTGTGAGCGCCTTGTGTAAGACGGCGACAGAATTTTGGAACAGGGCTGTGCCCAATTGTTATTTGAATAACCGAGGTACGCAGCTGTTCATCTCTTGTTGTTCATTCTTTCAGGGCTTGGTCATGCTTTTCTGCTAAATTCTGTTAGCTCACTTTGTTTAGTGCTACTATTTAAGTTACGAAAATTTGTAAAGAAGATTCAAATAAATTGTTTTTGTTAAGATTCGGCCTACAGATTTTGTTACATTTCACTTACAAACAAAATTTCAGAATAATGAGAATGTATTCGCTAAAATTGATACCCACCAGGAGACCTCAGACACGCCGATTAATATTTCATTTGTCGTGGATTTAATTTTATCCTTCCTACGTGACCTTCAGTAATTTCATACTTACAGTGACAACAACAAAACAATGTTTCATTTACTACATTATACCAGCATAATTTTTAAAATTTCAATGCAATTAATGCGTAACTTACTTATCATTATTTTGTACAAATTATTCGTAATCCTGTTAATTCCAGTAATGATGCATCTTCTTAGAATTTTATTTTCATCGCCTTTTATTCGTTTTATCCAATTCGAGACTGATGAATAATGAATTTCTCAAACTCCTATATTCATATCACACTATAACACCAGTGTGTTGAATTTTAAGTTTCCCATTGAAAACCAAGTGTGCCTTTGAATTATTCATTCATCACTCAAAGCTTAGTAAAGAATAGCATGCCTCTTATTTGTTCTGAGATCCCTTTTTTACGTATTCACGGTCACACGGTACTGACAAGTAGGAAACCCGTAAGCTGCTTCAGTAGCTGTGGGTGCAACGGGAGGTGTAGGGCAAGCAAGACAGTTCATTTCCTCTCGGGGCAACCGCTGGGATACGATCAGCGGCCGTCAATCAACACGAGTGCGGACCCGCCCTGCCTGCTCCCACTCACACCGCGTCCCTCCCACCCCACCCTCGAGACTTTCCACGCCCCTCCCACTCCAAATTCCAGTCCCTCCCATGGCGCTCCCGCCCCCATGTTCAAGTCCCACACCAACCTTGTGAACCTCACCAAACACCCACGTCCCATCTCTGCGCCTCTACCATACCTTCTACGGTCACCCCTCTACGGTTCCTCTCATTCACCTCCAACACGCTTCCGACACACTTCCCACTCTCCTCCCACTCCTCCCTCAAGTCACTTTCACGTCCTCCAACCGCACTCTCAAGTCTCTCCCACTCCCCTCTACTATCCTTTCCATTACTCCCCCACGCGTCCCCTACACACTTCTCACGCGCCTCATGTACCACGCACGCCCCTCCCACGCACTTCCCATGACCGTCTCACGCCCCAGCCTACACCCCTGTCCCTGGTAATGTAGGGTGGAGTAGGTTGTAGATGCTGGCCCCATTGTTCGGTACATGCAGTTCTAAATCTCACCCGAATCGCCACCTTGCTTCACGTCTCGTCCATTCCAATCCCTCCCTGTCCGGTTTCGCCGCTTGCCTTTACGTGCCGTTCCGTTTCGTCTACTCCCAAATAAGCCGATCACAGTCTCTTTCGTGCTGCCACGTCGGGTAGTTTCCGTGTTGGTGTCTGACTTATTCGGTGACTTTTCGGTGATCTTTTCAGTGGCTGTATTGGTGATTGTTTCGGCGACTGTTTTGGTGATTGTTTCGGTGATTTTTCGGTGACTGTTTCGGTGTCTTTTTCAGTGACATTTTTGGTGAATGTTTCGGTGACTTTTGATGGCTTTTTCGGTGGCCGAGTCGGTGACCATTTAGTGTTACTGGTGACCGCGGTTTTGGTGACTGTTTCGGTGACCGTTTCAGTGTCAGTTTCGTCGTCGTATACGTAAACGTGTAAACGGGCTCTTCTTTTGCTAGATTACCCTTCGCGTGCTTGCGCAAGTTAGTGTCACATGAGCGATCGCGGGCGAAATGTTTACCACTGACCAACAACCTTCTCTTTTCTTAATATTTCTGCTTTTCTTGACTGTCAGTCATTGGGAATTTATTAAATAAGATCAACTGGGCATTGTAGTAAATTAAATATGTATTGAAACAATTTTAATTATTCTTCAGGGAAGAAAGTTCTGGAGACAGAATCGAAAATAAGTCTTCTACTTATGCTTTCCAAAACGCAAACGACAAACACATACATTACAATAATAGCATAATAAAAATCTAAATTAAAATCGGATAAAGTAGAAAAGTAAAGAAGGATAAAATGGCCAAAAGGGGGGACAATGTGTATGTAGCTAAATATTTTATAACAATACGAGAATATTAAATATTAGGAATCAAAATTACTTCATTTCAATGAAATCACCTGCAAATTATATGTAATTAATACCCAATTTATTTAATTAACACATTAATTAGGATAAGAGGATTATTACGACTAATTTATTACAAAAAATATACGAAAAATATTCTTACATTTTTATAAAACTCGTGAAAATAAACGGAACAAGCGCGATCGTGTGGCGGTGTTTACGCCGCTTAGAGTAAAGAGTGTTGGCGTTGGCGTATTTTGTGCGAACTTGGCGCCAATGTGAGGGAGGGAGGGAGGTCGTGGAGACGGTATTACCGCTATTTTGTGTCTCAACAGATAACCAGAGAATGCCTGGCTTTCCGCCATGACGAGTTCAAACATCAACGCGCAGCGCCGTTGTATTTTCAAAGGCGTCATTTTATACCGCCGGCGCGATATCTCGAAGAATATGTTTAATTCCCAGCCTAAATGTACGAAAGGCATTCGAAACGTTCAAGACAAATTCGGGCAGCGATTTGAGAGATTCAATGACTTCTCGCTATCCTTATTCGAGGAAATGTAGCCTTCGTCGGAATTCGCGATCCGGACATCGCGGCCAACTCGAAAAGTCGGGGCTGCAACTTGACGTTCGGTTGCGATGGGATTAGGACTGCCGTAACTCTTCTGCCGGTTCCCACGCGAGCGGCTGCACGGAGCGCAGCCTCCACCCACGTGATCGATCGGAGGCCACGCCCCCCTTCCCCACGCGTTCTGTGTCACTCGGCCAGGGGCTGAAGACCTAAAAGGCGAAATGCCTACCTACATTCATAGATGCTCGTTGGAGGTAAACAATGGTCTGCACCGCATTTTACGGACTATAAAACGCACTTTTTGTTTTCAAAAAACTGCCTCCACAATTTATGTGCGTCTTGTACTCATAATTAATAAAAAATGTCCCGAGTTTGAATTATAATTCCCGCCAGTTGTAATGTACAGTAATCTCGCGTTAGAACGACCTCGCTTAACACGAAATTCGTCGTAATACGAACAAAATCTGGTTCTCCAATATACCTCGTATATTCAATACCGCGGGAAACTTATTTCTTTCTGGCAACATTGAATTCAACTGACATCAGTGCACCGATGCGACGAACATGAGTTGCGGAGATTCACAAGCTGCTCACACTGTCTCCCGCCCGCACCACTTCACAAACCCAGACCCCGGTTTTAGAAGCTACGGTTTTTTAGTCTGGATTTGCAATCTACTAGTAAAGTACTGTGTATTGTTTTGAAAAAAACGAAATATATAACTACTCTTGAAGGTAGTGATAACTGAGTCTGAAATACATAATCAGCGAAAATAGACATAATCAGCGAAAATAGACATAATCAACGAATATATGTTAGTTATCATTTTGAGAACACTCTTTTAATTTTTCTTCTTTAAGGTTAGATAAATAAATCATGGAATATTTCAACACAAATGTTCAAAATTTATAGCTTTTTCTGCAGATTTTCAAACTTATTACCAAAAGGCATAAAGACCCTATAACGAAAATAGAAGCAGCCAAAACCACATACACACGTTTTTGTTTAGAAAACAAAAATATTTTTTTAAATACTCTTCTCTGACAAGAGGTAAATATAGTAACATTATCTCCCAGAGACAGAAATAAACACATCTCAAAACTTCCAACTTTACTCTAAACTATTACTGGATAACGTTATTATTCGCCAAAGACAAGAGATGTAGATTCTCAGATCAAACAATAAACCGCTCAGTAGGTACTAAATTACTAAAGAATTAAATCAAATATTATTATTTTTATTATTGTTATTATTATTATTATTATTATTATTATTATTATTAGCTTACAACATCCCAAAATGGGCAAATGCGTTCTTCTTTAGCAGCATTACGGAGGTTGATATTTGTATAATCACTCAAAAATGTGATCAGAATCATCAAAACAATATAAAGAGAAACAAATATTAAGTATACTTATAAAACAAATTCTAAAAAAATATATGATAAAACATAGTGATAGTTATAATAAACGATATAGTAGTTCTAAAATATTTTAATTAATCAAATATATTAACTGTTAAACTAAAATTTTCAAATAATATTACAATAATTTAAAAATTAATTTCGTTTTTTTCACATTAGGTTAGTTTACATTCTTACATGTTGATATTTTGCCACACTGTTGCGTGGAGCAATCTGAAGCGATCTCTACCCCGAAGATCAATGCGACTCCCATCCAATCCGCGCTGAGTCTCCGTCTAGCAATGTCTCTCTCAACTACAGCAGCAATGGTGATGAGATTGTCTCTTTCGGAGGAAAAACGATTATCGGCTACATGGCCTCACTGAGCTGTGGTGTTTCTTTACGATTTCAACGTTCCGCTGGAAACATTTCTTGCTTCGGTCCATTTAATGCCGCTATGAGGGAGCGACTTGAACGAATGCCGTTATTTCCTGTTGGCGTCTTCATGAGACCTTGAAGTTCTTTGTTGGAAACGGAAATGTGTTTTTATTTTCTCGAGGGAGATATAGTCTGGAACATTTACAAAAGAATGACATTCTAAACAACATTAAATGAGATATATTCTCCAACATTCGATTTTATTAGGAGATTTCAAGAAAATTAATCTCCGCAGTTCGTACAGTTATCTGTATCAGTATGCATTTATCATTTATAAGAGAGACACCTTTGAAGAAAAGATACTTTCACTTTCAGTTCAGTCCTATAATTTGCACATAGAGCATAATTAGGAAGTGACAACGAATCAACTTATTTTTTGCCACTGTTTTTGAACTATATTTGTTCATTCCACTGCCCACGAATATCAGAATTATAGATACATAGAAAATCGGAAAAATTTTAAACATTCATTTAATTTTACAAACGGTTTGGAGTTGGCAATAGATTCAGTTAAGGGGAAGTAAATGATCAAAATAGATGAAATATGGAATTTTTGTTCTCATTTATTTATAAATCCCAAACATTTTGGTCTTTATTGAACCTTATTTACCCATTTTCTAAAAAATAACTACTGGACTTAGAAATAAAAGATTTTAAAGATATTTTATTCATAACTATTATCCACGAATTAGTCATCTCAAATATTTCATTCATAAAGAACCCCAAAAGTATATATTTGATGTGATCATTTTCTGATAATGATTTTAATTTCTTTGTAAGAAAAAATATCAGGATATATTATTAGAAATAAAATTCAAAGAACATGGTATGCTCTATTTAACTTTCCAAATACATATGTCTAGATTACGAAATGTTCCAAAATACGAATCTTTTAATAAATAAAACGAAGTTATCTAATATAAACTATAGAAAGAAGGGGTAAAAACAGATTCTTTTGATGTTAAGCAGAATTAAACTTTGATCAAGGACACATTAAAGTAGAAATTGGACGACTTGCGACATGGAACTTACATTTTTTTGCTTCCAAGAAAATTTTGGTTGTGGCAGGTTGAAAGATTTCACCAAGGCATGAGGATATCGAACGACGTAATCAGAGAAGATGGAATATAAGTATGATATCAAACTACTGATGGTCACTGACAAGAGATGAAAAGACATTTTTCACTTAAGGAAATCTAAAAAGCGTTCTTTTGAAAAAATGAATTAGAAAGTAGCATTGTCGAAATATATGAGTTTATATGATCCCAGTGCTCAAACATCGTTTCTATTAAATATTTTTGTTGATTTACTATATGTAAATAAATAAATGTCTTTGAGCCAAAAGTAAAACTATACTTTTATTATTCCTTATATTGTATAGAACTGACACGTGATGGTGCAAAACGTATTTCAAATATATTCACCCTGGTCACTTTAAAGATATTTACCTACTAAAAAAACAACACCTGGAAAAAAATTAATTCTTTAGACCAGACTAAGTTATCTACATAGTACTGTTCTGTACGGCAATTTCATCATATTGACAATCCATTACATAATGAATCAGGAAGCCATCCGTCTCTTAGCGACTGCCTTTGAGAGTTGTGAGGCGGAAGCAGAACGGCACGGAGGAGCTACCGCAGCCAGCGGTTCGCTGCGTGGGCCGATCAAAGCACGCGCTCTGTGAGAGGCAGCCGGCGCCCCTTGCCCGAAGGCCCCTTCCATCCACATTTCCCCCTCTCCTGCGCCCTACCCCGCCTCCTCCCCTCCAACCTCCCCCGCTCTCTACCCCATCCCAGGCCTCACCCCTCCCTCTCAACAGCCCCACCCATCCGTCGCACCCCCGCGCCTCACTCCACTCCCACGTCCCATCCCACTCTCCCGCCCCCAACGTACCCCAGGTCAGGACCCACTTCCTTTCCCCATCACCCCTCCCGGTTCACCCTTCCCCGCGCCCGGAGATGTGGCTCAGAACATCAACCGGTGTCAGTGCCGTGCCCGTAACAGGGAGGTCGTACGTTCAAGTCCTGACGGTGCCAGGAGTTTTGTACTACCTGGATAGCTAGGTCGAATTCAGTTAATATTTGGAGGAGAATTCTATTCTAATGATAAAAGAATGCACTATACTTGCGTGACTAACGACATTAGCAGTTGATGTGCCTTGAAACACAATCAAAAACTCTTCCACGCGACATATCTCAACCCCGTGCACAATCTACGTCTCACGTAATGTCATAACAGAGTCCTAGGGATTGTATGCGACTTCTTGGATAATGGAACTTCGTTTAATCATTACCTGAGGTTTGTTATGGGTCCTACAAAACAACGCACAATCATTATTACACTCTTCACAACGACTTAATTTATTAAAATGACAAGATGTTTAAAGTTTTTGCAGCTATGATAACAATTTTTACGTACCCAACAATATTTTTCATATACATTTCTTTGCATCGCTTTGAATATTGTTCTCAGTAATGACACAGAGACCCTTTGAGGGACGCCAAAGTTGTTGCACCATCAAGTGCTGTGTTTCTTCAAAGCCACGTAAGACGCACTCATTATGAAGCCGTACGTAACCTACGGAATTATATTCTTAGACCATTTATTGATTGTGAAATAATACCTCCAACATAATGTTGGTTTCCTAAATAAATTTCCTCTCTCAAACAGGGCGAGTTAGTGTGTTTAGATACATACAGAAATCAATAAAAACAAATGTATCTCATACGAGTATAAATATACGAGTTTAAATGTATTAAGAACACAATAGTTTTATATATTTAGTAATTTTCTCGAAGGTTTGTGAATTGTATTTCAAAATTTAAGTTTGAGGATTCAATCGTGGGCCAAAACAGGGAGTAAGGAGATCATGTGTTTCTTGGCTGTCCGGGATGAGCCGCATCTCAGTCGATCGAGCTGAAGTTTTGGCCAACTTGTGGCCTTTTTCACTGCTACACTGCAGCAGTGAAATTGCTCCAAAGCTGCAGCTATATTGCAGATAATTGAGCAGTATAGCTCTGAAGAAGGCCACAACATCTTGGCCGAAAATTCAACTCGATCGACTGAGACTCAGTTCATCCCAGTCATCAAATGATTCCGACCGTGGAAGTCTGCGAATTCGGTGAGGACATCATATTCGTTAAGACGTTTCAGCTGTGCCACGTTTTTGCCGTTTGCAAAAACGAACCCTGTTGGGTGAACGGCAAAATTTAATCCCTCCTCTAATGTCCCGTCCTGACGACATCTCAAGTTCTCCAGTCAACCCGTATCTTACAAACTGAGGCTAGCATCTGTTATTGAAAATAAAAGACAAATCATTCACTACGCAGAAAGCGATTGAAAGAACAATCTTGCGTCTGCACAAAAACCCTTAACGCATATTTATATTGTCCTATTCAGACTGGACTTAGCAGGCTAAACTTCGAAGATTGCTCACTGGACAAACAGGGTGCAGGGGTGAGAGTGTCAATGACCTCAGTCTAGGTACCTCACTACAGGAGATCAGTTCAAACAGGAAGACGACCAGACCCTAACCCCGCATTTATTTTCAACTACAGGTGATAGACCAACGACCTGTTAGATTATGATCATACTGGCTTGAGAGTTTTAGCGCGTGATCGTGATGGGTCACAAGTGATATGCTGGCAATGTGTTGTTCGTAACCATATACGTGGTTTGTAACACGATTAATTACTGAATTAAATATTAATTTACAATCAAGTCTCACGAATTATATTGTTTTAATTATTGCAAAGTTGGTTATACCGATTAATGTTACAATCAAGTTTGTGTCTTGGCTGTCGTACCCGATTTCCATTTTCACTGAGTGTTGAATTAACCGCGCCATTTCCGCAGGGAAGCTTTACAGATTTGCTATTAGTAATGTGTGTGAGGATAAGAAAGGAAAAAGGCCACTTTATATGAATTTGTAAGATGCCAAATTGTGATGTAGCAGCACTTTGGTACCTAAGAAAAATAGGACTTGTTGCTTACTTGGAGGAGCAGCTTTGTACACATTCCATCATGAGCGTGTGTGTGAAGAACTGTAAAAATGTATGAAACATAGGGCAAAGAAAAGTTAGGAACTCACATTACTCATCCAAGTATCTACACGACGCATTGAAAACATGAAACGGTGGGCGCAAAGAGTAAGGACTCGTTGACGGTGGGAATGAATATTGCCGGAACTTGCCAGCGTTCATTTATGTGCACTGGCGTAGATGGATCAGGGGATCAACTGATATCATTGCGGAGCATCTGGCCGTGAAGTACTAGGGTTAGAGTACCGACGAGGACAGCATTTACGGTTCTAGCTAGATAAGTAGATCGATTTTACCCACAACCAAAGCCGTACTAGCTAAAATTTTAACAAAAATGTGAGAAAAAATCTATTATATTTGAAAAAAATCAGATCAAAAATAATATTAGAGATCATTTTCCTAATAAAACAAAACCTTCATAAAACAAAAACTCATCTATGGCTCATCGATACCTCATTTTAATAATGTTAGGGTTAAGCATGGCAACAACGAACCATTGATTCTACAGTGCTCTCTCATAATTTATTATTTCCATGGTTTCTCTTTTTGAATCTTTAGAATGTCGGAACCTGCATAGTTGAATTTGCAGCCCAGGAGGTCATTCCCCTTCTACCGTCGGGTTTAATGATCGTCAAATACCATGTGATACCCTTTAAAGTTTTCCAGTTTCCTACAAATTTTTACGCAAGTGCGAGGAGATAATCCAGCGCCTACTGTGATGCTGATAGGTAATCGATATATGTCTACGCTTGAAGCCTTCCGTCCGTATCCCCGTTGATTGACACGACAGAATGCAATAACTTAACGCTACTCGGAACATGAGGCACACTTCAGTGTTTCTCCTCTATTGGAAAACTGGTGCATGTTACTGTAGGACGTAAAGGAAATTTACAGGCTTTGTGATCCGTATTCTCTCTACTAGATATAATAGTTTAAATTTTATTAGTAACCGGTGCTTTATTGTTGTAAATATGAATAACAAAGGAATCGATGACTTACGTTATGTACAAAATTATTGATACACAGATACACAATATTCTCGTCTGAACTAGAAACATTTATCAAAGACGATGCGCTGCATTTAATTAGCGCACTCAATAGATTGCTCCTTGATACGCACAAACGGTACAAATTGATTCAGATACTTATGCATTTTTGAATAACAGAAATCTTGTCTTGCTGCAACAATGCATAATTTCTCGTATTATTTATGGTACTATTATATAACATTGCCACTTCTATTCTGTTAAAACTTCCACCAATTAAAGTTCTATGAACTAAACGAAGATCGAACTACTTAAAAAATTAAGATATTTATTTTCACATCGCCTCCTATATTATTTCCGAAGTATTGATACCTTTTGCGGCACTCACATGCACCCAATCTTTATGAATGGAATCTCAAAGAAAAAGAATTTCACGGCGACGTGATAAATTGCACTTTGACTTTAAAAATACGACGTATATTTTTTTAAAAACACATATCAATGTTCATGTCAAATGCCATCTACAACATACGGGCTGCATTTGTAGTTTAACTTCTAAACCAAGTGTCTAATCTAAGAGCCTTAAAACATTAAATTTTGAGCTTCAAATAAACGCTTCTCAGTCAATACGTATACTGCTACAACTACATACCTATCCTCTCACTCTACAGAATGATATCTGTCTGGACATGCTGTTATATGGTCGTCAACTCTGCGCCAATTTATGATATCACAGCATATAGTGGCCCAACTCCGCGTAAAATGCCCTATGGCAATGTGTTGATCAGCGACTCTAATGATCCCTGCAGCGACAAAGAAACACTACGCCGATTGCATTCGATACTACAGTCGTAGTACAGCTTCATTCTGCTAAATATGACCGAAAAGAAAATGTTTATGTATTTTAATTTCCTCTCGAATATAAATAAATATGCAACTGGTGACGGACAGTTTTTAGCTATCTTCAAGAAAAGAAATTACTTGAATCTAATTTAGAGTGTCCATTGAAAGGATATGGCAGAATAAGGGGGGTGAAAAGTTCCCCCAAACAAAATCGATAATTGCGATACTCAAAGAGAATAAAAATGTATGTTCCTAAAAAATCAGCCTCCTAAGGTAATCTCTTAAAATACAATGATAAACGCATTTTCCATGTTTTATTTTTTCATAGCTTCTATTGCATGTACCTGGCTGAAAAAATTGGAGAGACGGAGATAAATAGTTGAATTTGAAGGTATTTTTTAACTAATTTTGGTACCAAATTCAAATAAAAAAGTTTTGAAATTAATCTTAAACGTCAAACGTTGGAATAATGTCTCAGTTTTCAACATAAAATGTGTCTGATGCCATTCTACAACTTATTTTTTCAGATTTTTAAACAATGTGGACTATAAAGCAAAATAATGAACATCAGATTTATCATTTCAAAAATTTGAAATTTGCGCCAAAATGTGTTTTAGCACCAATCAGCAGGTATTTAGAAATTTATCGCCGACCAGTGTTTCGTTTTGAATTGCTGGATAAGATTGCGGATATTGTAACTTGGTATCCAAATCAAACGTCAAAATTGGCGTGCTAGAGTCGCTAGGAAAAGCAATGGCAAACTACCTTAGGTATTTGATCAGCATAAGTCTCACAAGAGGGCCCTAGCGGATTCTAGAGCGGCCTACGCTAATAACTGTAGAGCTGTAAAAGAAAGCAAATAATGAAGTGAGAAAACCCCCTTGCTGCATTATTGACGTTGAAGTGCAATTTCTAAGTATTGAAAATAAAAAAATGAGTTTTTTATGACCGTTTGTCTAACTTTGATGGGTATAGTATACTTTAATTATAAACCGTCAGAGATGAGCGCAATACGTTTATTACAATAAGCTTTTTCTATTTATAATACGTTTTATAAATTATGAATAAATATTGCCTATTTTATTAATACTTTATAATTCTTATTACAAATACAAGTGCATTATGTAATAAACGCAGTCTTCCCGTCTTCCACTTTATATAATTAAAGCGTGCTATACCCCAAAAATTAGAAAATAAAAAATAAAGTTAAAAATTTGCTTTATAGAAATTTCAGAAGTATTTTGAAAATCGAATCTGTACCATACCTTTAATGTCACTTTGTATTATTCGAGAAAAAATGAGAAAGCATGGTGACGTATATGAAGAAAAAAACATTTTTAAGGTATTATTGGAAAACACTGATTTAACGTAAATTTACTCAATAACTACTCGAATCTTGACTCAATTGCATATTATGTTTCTTCAAAAGTTGATCTATAAAATATCATGAAGAAATAAATCTACAGAAGTATCATCAGTAGCTATAGGACTGATTTGTCAGAGTTATATACTCGCGTAAGCCGTATAATAGAGAACCTTAGTAACTAATCTAATACAGGACATTGCCACATCTCTACGACAATTTAACACTGACTTAATGCTCCTGCTGCCCGAAACTCCGCAATCTTCCTCTCCTCCAATGTGTCTGCGCCGCTGGTTCCGCCGTGTCGGGTCTGAGTTGCCTCCAGCCTCGTGCAAACAGCAGTGACAGCGTCGATGGAGACAAACGACTGTCGCCTCCGCCGCCTCCGCCGCCTCCGCCGCCTCCGCCGCCTCCGCCGCCTCCGCCGCTGTGGCCACTGCTGCCGCTTCCACCTCGGCCGCCACACAGAAGCGGATTTCTATTATTAGCTCAGCTCTAGACGTTACGTGGATGCGATTTTTCACTAATCTACTAAAGTTATGAAGCCGACGTTGAGCATATAGCTGACGCAGTGGGAGTTTATAAACCGTGGAGTTTTAGTAGCAAACAACATTGCTTAACAAAGTAAATGCTGGGCTAGTTTCCTATCTCTTAAACACCCTGCTAAATGCAGTCATGAGATAGTGTTATGAGGTGTTCCCGCAAACATTGACAGCATATCACACGTGGTTACCTCTCAACATGGATTTTGAACTTCGAGTTTTGTTCAAAGCGATTTTACAATTATTAATAATGTTTGTACTCGGTGTATTAATTATTATTGAGATTGCGATAATTTGCATAAAATTTGCCTAGCTGGTTTATCAATATGTTGAAGTTTCTGGACCTGAGAGTGGAATTATTACATTATTTGTTAGAAGGATTCTATCGTTTCAAATATTGTTTTTTTATGACAATTGACATTTCTATTGCATCTTCCTTCATACAGTCGTCACGGAAACAAGTAATGCGAACGGTTTCAACTCACCAGAGTAGTTGTGTTTAGTATATGACCAATAAAATTCAATACAATTGAAAAAGTACTTCAGTATAAGTAAATTAATACAGTACTAATTGTAAAGACAATTTTTCATACTAGCACTAAACCAAATATTTGCTAAGAGGTGTTGTGATCTCTCAATTCTTGCTAAGTAATTGGAATTAATGTTTGTTGTAAAAAAGTAACGAATCAGAAGTGACGGTTCGCCGCAAGGGTGGAAAATTGAAAATCTAAATTTATTCGAAAAATATTGGTATATCAGTGTTCTGAAGTAGATCAAATGTTAGAACTTGCTGCATTACTTAGCTATTTCACATGTAATTGAACGCTCAAGTGAATCACGAGTTGGGTACCCTCATTTACGTTCTCTCGTTGTCTATTTCCTACTAGTTCTCTAGCCGACCACTAGTGCGCCACCCTGTGGCCGTGCTTCCGACATTTAATTTACTCGTCACTCACTCCAAGCTGACTGAGGCATCGCTACCGTGAGAACTCGGCGACCGTTTTTTTTTGTTGTTGTTTTTTTTTTGGAGAAAATGGCGTTTAAGCGTCCTGAAACTGCAAAATTTTCAACAAGTTTTCATACAAAAGCGGTTCAGTTTTCGAGAAACTTCATTTGACATTATTTAAAGCGCATGCACTCATTAGTTTATTAATGTGATCAAATTCCCGCCAATGTAAATATTAACGCCTTGAAAACGTCACAAAATTTAAATTTTTATAATTTTTGAAAAAAAAGGATATAGCAATATGGCGTTTATGCTATCTTATAGAGTGCATTTAGCACTATCCCTACCAAACGTTTAAAGAAAACATTTAAAGTCTTTTTTTAGATAATCTTGTTTTCGTAATTTTTTCAAAATTGCAAATAGTGCATTAAATATACCTAACCATGCTGAAAGGACTAATTATGGACAACCAATGTTATTTGAAGAAAGAAACTCTACCTTCAATTTTGTAGTTGTAGAAAGGCATCGAAAACAATTCCAGGTTTTGCAATTTTCAAAATTCAGTGTTATCTGTGAATATCCATTTTTGAAGAAATCGTACGTATGGTTTAGACGAACAGGACACACGGATAGACGTTTTGAAAAAAAAATTTTTTGGTATCACGGGACGTCAAAACGTGACTTTCAGTTCAAACCTCGAAATCGATTATTCGCAGAAATACATAACTCTCCCTATACTACGTATATTACTCCATATAAATAAAAAAGTCAAATGAGGTAGGGTCATTCACCAAAAATAACAAAAACGGGAGAAATAAGGGTTTAAAATTGACGTTATGAAAGTAATATTAACATTTATAAATGTATATTTTCTAAATATATTTTCAAGATTTCCATATCTTCTGATTTGATTGGCGAGGTTCAATATCAGATAGTAAAGTTTAAAATTTGATTGCACAAGAGGCGTGAGTTCAGCCACATATCACGGTCTGGAAACGAACTGTCAATGCGTCTACCTGTTTATTAACTTAATTGTTACTGTTATGGAGATCATGTCGATAAGCACTCCTTTATATTTCAAATTGTTTCTTGAACTGCGAGACAGTGTAAATAACGTTACTCTCTTCAGGTGTGAGGTGAACTAACTTATCAAACTAAATGGAACGAATTACGAGAGTAACTGTTGATGTATTTTCGTTTAAAATATACGCATATTTACATCTATTTTTGAAATTATTTCAGTTGCGTTTTAAATAACAAATGTAAATATTTTGTCGGTTTCGAAAAGAAAAAATCAAAAAGAGATAATATCAGTTTTTCAACTTATTTTAGTATCGTAATATGTGTCAATCTCATCATATTAAAAAGGAATTATTTGTTGACATCTTCAGATGTAATTTTGGTGATGCAAGATCACTACAGAAATGGCTGTATAAGCTAATGGCTCTTTGGCAATGATGGTTCCCGCATTGTCACTGGATACGCTGTCATCGTACGTGTAACACGCACACACGGGTGCGGACCTGTTTCTGTGTGTGCGGGGGGGAGGGGGTTAGCGCTGGGTGACTGGGGCGCGCGCGAGCGAGACAGGACTG
>BOPP01000190.1:1100772-1125627 GCA_017312745.1 Gryllus bimaculatus | reverse complement strand
CACCGCCCACGCCGCACCACCGCCCACGCCGCACCACCGCCCACGCCGCACCACTACTCACATCGAACTACTGACCAGTCCGCACTACTACTCATGTTGCACCACTGTTTACGCCGCACCATCGTCCTCACCGAACCACTGCTCACGCTGTACTGCTGCCCGAGCCACACCACCGTCTACGCTCAGGCATTGTCTGTTTCACACCTGTTTCACAAGGTCCCCCAGCCGTCCTCATTGACCCTCTGCCTCCAAAGCCCCTTGCCACCTTTCCCGTCGTCGCTTCCATCTCTGCCCCGCCCTCCCTCCAACTGCAGCATTGCAGGTAGCGCTTGCGCTGCCCACGACATGCTTGCCAACCCCGCAACCTCCCGCGCCCGCCACTCGCCGCTTTGCGCACAGAGAACCGCACACTGCCCCGACGCCACCCGAGGGAACATCAAGGAGCAAGGGACACCACAGAGCACCGCCTAGCGTTACAGCCTGTAAATACTCGCAACCAACTGGAGACGTCGTGGGCGAGGGATATATTAGAAATGATCGGGGAAGGTATTCTGTTGAACTTTCCCATTCAAATATTGATTCAAGAAGAAAGCAAGCACATACCACGTCCGTGCATTACAAAATATTACGATGTTTTGACCATGAAGTCCGCGAAATGTTTTACACTTAACTCGCGTATGAAACGAGTATAAGAAACAAAACGTAAATTTTCAGGTACTTTTAGTGCGTAAAGAGTTAAAGTAACTATTCATAATAGCAAACAGTCCTGCTTTTTATGAAATATCCTGTTGACAGTTGTACACATTTCCTCTTTAGAGTGTTCGTAAGATATTTAATATAATTTAACTGTTCAAGTGGGCATCGACCTGCAACACACGTGATGCAGCTTAGCCTCCTCAAACGTCTGTTGTGAAGGGGGAGGGGAGGACGTATTTCTCTGGCGCCTGAGTTGGGGAGATGATGTGTGGATGCATGGCGACGAATGGAATGGGAAAGAAAGTTTGCCCGCAGCCCATGGCTGTTTAGCCTTACCCTGCTCCTTTAGCATTTCTCTGGAAGTGATGAGGGAAAACAACTGATCGAAGCACTAAGACTATAAGATTGATGACGGCAAACGCCATACCTAATACATTTTAATGACTGTTCGTAAATGTACGACACCTGACTGCCATTAAACCCGCGACATCCAAATCACTGGCCCCGTCAAGCTGCACGGCGAAGCATCTCGCCTCTTTCGGCTTTTGTTTTTACCTCTCACATCGATTGTGCATACCTCAGAAGGGCAGATTTATCTGGATAAGCCGTTCTTTATCCCGGGGATAGAAACAGACAAAATTTCGCATTTTATGAAAAGTTAAATCCGCAAATTACTTTCTCGCGGATTGAAGAGTCTGTTCATCAATGAACGAACGCACCTCACTGCGCCTGAAGGATAAAAAACACACTTCAGGAGCGTATATTGCACTCTCATGTGCAATGACAAATAGATGTTTGTTATATGCTTCCGCTGAAAGTCACCATTTGACAATGACGAGGTATTGACAGGGGTTCCCCTTTTTTAGTTAACTGCCTGAATGTCAAAAGTAGTTGCATGAAAGGCATTAAAATTAATTAGTTAATATATACAAACCGTAAAATTGATTGGGATTGACATTATTTAGGGTATAATGAGTTGGGCCACATATACTACATAAATTATTACATTATTAAGGGTACATTTCTATGGATCACATATTCGTACAGGGGAAGAAAATATCCAAACCCGTCAAGATTGAAGCATAGACACTGATGAAGTAGCATGCAGTATAATTTATAATTGCGAAATATGAATAGTTACTAATGTTATTTTTATTATTATTAACAATATAAAATTAGGGAGTTTTAATGATTTTCCCCTTTTTTGCTTATTAGAAGAAATGTATTCCGACTCTGTTATGAACTTTTTTATAAGCTTTGAGGAGAAACAATGGTTGTAAATTTGTCTTTATTCCTTAATTCAAAACTTTGCAAAAATATCCGTAATGCTTGCAGACCCGTTTTTACGGATTCACAGTGATAAACATTTTTTTACATACATAATGACTATATGAATAGACAAAATGAACAGATCTTATATTTTTCTATTAATTGTTATGAGACAATAGTGAGTAATTCAATGACTTAGCAATCAATTTTACATATCATGCATCATTACCAGTGATATTTTCTTTTGAAATGATACCTTTTTTCAATCAAAATCAATCTAGTGTTGCACTCTGTTTAAAAACAAGTGTAATATTAATTGAAGAAAGTATTCTTTAGTGAGGCAATTCGTTAGATTTTTGCTGTAAATTTGCGATTAAAAATATGCTGTTGCTACTATTTAGTCCCTGTCTGACATTTCTTTATTATATTAAAAAAGTACACACCTTCGCCAATGATACACATTACATAAGTTTTAAATAAATGAGAAAATAAGAAAAAAAGTAATTTTCAATTTTAAAGTGCCCTTCGTATCCCTGGATCTTTCTGTCAGTCTCCGATATGAGCTGTAGCGACAATGTCACTACAGCACATCGATATTCAATCTGCAACGTTGAATCGGTCCATCGTAATCAAAGGAAGCAATCCCATTCGCACATTTATTAAGCTCTGATAGACTAACCTCTCGTCCCTTCTCGTCTCGTCACGGCAGGGCGCGGGCCCGGGCTTCGTCAAGCGAAAATGACGTGACGAGATAAAAATCACACGGAGATATTTGCAAGATAAGCATTTCCGCGGCCGGGCTGAGCCGAAATGGTGGGCCGACCTGCCGTGGGGATAATTGCGTTTCGCTGCCTGGAGCGGTCGGGCAAATACCAAAGGCCGCTCGCCTGGTTCCCCTTTACCTCTTTGGCCTACTACGTTCGCGCGTCAATTTTTCCACTTATTTCATTATCGTCTCTTTTAATCTAAATTCCCAACCATATATATTCAAAGTCATTTTGTCTCTTTCCTTCATTTTAAACAGAAATAGTTTCTAGCCCTCTTTCCTATTCTTTGTATTAGAACGGGCATTCTTCATTTTGCAAAGATTTTATTGTGTTAGCCAATTCTTTGAATTATTACGTCATTACTTTTTGATTTTAGTTTCCCTCTAAGGTGTCAGTTCAATTTTGTAAAATCTAGTCAGTTTTTCTAAAATCCTGCCCACGAACTTCCGCTTTCATTGGTTTTCATTCGTTGAATTAGAATTCTACGTTTATATTGATCTTTCGATTTTAATTTTTTCTTATTTTTTCAGAAGTTGGTATTTTGTTAACAATTTTATGTGAGCATTTTACATTAAATAAGTTCCTTCCTTAAGTAGTAATAATTTCATAAATATTTATGTTGAAACGTGTTAATTTCTAATCGATTTCTGCAATCTAATTCAAGATATGTTTGTTCTATTTACAATGGTAAAATACACTCAAAAATTCTTTAAATAAATGTAAAATTGCTATTTCTTCAAGATCTTACTAAGAAAACATTCTGCCCTAATGGCCAAACTTAAAAAAAATAATCAAAACAGGGAACCATGTAAAAGCTTTAGCGAGAATGTTCTACAAATTAATTAAGATCTTACTCGATCAATGAACTACCGTATTCTTTTATTTACTTCTTACTAATGTTTTTGAGAAACCAGATGTTATTACTTGTAATATACCGGATGAAGCAATCTGATGAGTAATTGATGAAAAACTGCTACACAATTAATAGCAATCAAAAGTACTGACTCTCACCAATGACTTATGTCAACTCATAAATGCTACTGTCAGCACTGTTTCTCTTCGGGTAAGACTGGAAACCGTTCTAACTTTAATGTTCGTAACACACAACACCACAAACTAGTTCACGATATTTCGCTTGTCATAAAAGCTCAACAATATTTAACACACAAATAAAGAAAAAATAAAGAAAAGAAAGAAAGATCTGGAAGCCATATTACTCATATGTATCACAGTACCCAAACCTAGCAAGTCTTGTTCCTTAACAACCACAGTGGTACCAGATATAATGTGATTTACTTTTCACTGTATTTCAGATAATTATTTAAGAGAATTTGGGGTTAATTATGATGGTTTGGGGTTACTTTGACAAAATTTTGCCCTGGAAATATAACTATTTTCTGAAAGTACGGTGCCAGTATCACCACAGAAATCGCTATAGCTGACTACCAAGAGCAACAAAAGAAGAATCGTTACGACATATATAGTAAAATAAGATCTAACTACATCCAGTAACGAGTAGTTCCATCAGCAAAAGGAGCATTACAATGACGGGGGGGGGGGGGGTCAACGATGGACCCCAACAAAGTTTTGACCTCTTAGTTTAGGTAAGGAGTGACTGTTCATGGTGTAAGAATTAAATTATGTAACCCTTTCTTAAACCTCAAGGAAAGTTTGCAGTTCAACAATTGCGGGTCTTGAAAACATTCGAAGCCAACGCTGGCCGTAACCATAATATGGTTATAAATATATAATATGTTAATATATATTTAACAAGTAATAATGACATTATATTATTATTTGTTAAATATATAAAACATATGTTTTTTAGCAATTTATTCTGTTGTTACGGACAGACGGGGATCAAGGCATCGACTAATGTCACTATTGTCACAGTGTTGTAAGTTCGAGTCCCGTTGGTGACAGGGTTTTGGACATTAGCTACATAGCCAAGTCGAATTCAGTTGTTTTGTCTGGAGGAGAGTTCTAGACGTCGGCGACAGTGAACTATGAAAAGGACCGAACGCGATCTTTCCTTCCTCTTCTTTGCCCTAATCTCTCTCCTTACTGCACCAGCACACTTGTCTAGAGACCAGCCGAGAACTGGTTCCGGATGGGGCGGTGCTCTGCTGGGGGGGATTCTTGGAGGGGGAAATCCCCCGCAAGCCGCCATGTTGTTTAGCGGCGCGTCTCACAACACAGCGCCGCCACCTCCCGGGATAAAACATTCACAAGGCAAATCGGGTGAAGACGGCGTTCGGAGAAAGCATGAAAAACTACCGATCAGAAAGCCCGGCCACTGGAAATATTTTCGAGCCAACGGCAGAATTCAACCCAGCTAGAACATGGATACTATCAAAAATCCGCTATCGTAGAGACTAGAACCCTTGGACCTCCCGGTAAAAAAATTGCAGAGCCAATAGTTATTTCTCTGAGCCATCTCGGCGGTAAAAATCGCAATGATATTCCCAAAATAATGCTACTGAAATACTCGTATTTTCTCTAAAATACAGGTAGAATACTTTTAAGAAGAGGAATTTTACCGGATTTGATGTCCGATAAAGGTATATTATGTCTAAAATACCTGTATTTGACGTTGTAAAAGGTTATGTTTAAAGATATTTGAAAAAAAAGATATAATAAAGTAAACATATTTCTATACCTGTATAAAAATTCCTTTACGGCTTTAATGATGGTTTTCCGTCTCACCATAAGACGATGAATTTCTCTCGCACAGGCAAATGAATAATAAATTCTCCATTGCGCTCTTATACTACATTACTCTTTAAATAGTTGCATTCACTTTTCCTTAAGGTCAGCAGACTGAAATCGAAAGTCTGTTTACTCAGCAGTCCCGCTTACCTCACACAGAATTTGTAATGTGCTATGTAACTTCACTGTAAGTTGCCTCAGTACCTTATTTTCCACTTAAAAAACTTCAAAAAAGTATCCCGTATAATTCGGCTTATAATTTTCCAATAGTCGTTTTTTCCTAGTTCTCCGTTCTTCCACTGGCCAGAGTGGAACAGCTAACATTAATAAATAATCTGGAGGAGAGATAAATGAACAAGGAGTGAAACACTCACATTAATGAATAATCTTGACATTTATTCCAATCAAGTGTCCCTCACATCTCTTATTTACATTTTTTCCATCTATTTCAAGAGCATACTGAAATTTAATTTCTCCCCCTCATATCGTTTTTCTAACCACTCGCTCGATGCCACATTTCACAACTCAGTACTGGGTAGGACCCGCATTCATTCAAACCGCAATGACGTCGCCTCTTCTTGCATGCTCCGTGTGGCAACGCCGTGCCCGGCCCGCGACCGCGCAACGAAGTCATTAGCGCAGAGTCGACGCCCACCAGGCATAAAAATTACTGCAGGCGCCACGGATCCCTCCACCTCGCGCACCGCGCACCGCTCGTATTTTCTGCACGACACCCCCCTGGCGCTTCTCGCGCTTTGGTCGTCCTTCCACCGTCATCCTCACCGCGGACCCGCGCTCCGTCCACCGCGCCCCGCCGCCGCGTTTGCTGGCTGAGCATCGTCAAGTTGCGCTGCGGCAGAAATTGTAGGCAGAAACGAAGAGGAAAAACGAGTGACGCGCGAAAGCAACAAGTCCTTTCCCCCCGGGATTCGCTTTTGCTCTGATCCTCTTCGCCAAATGCCCCGCGTTTCGGCCTTCCCCGCCTCCCCAACTACACACACATACACATGAACACACGGAGCGTGTCTCAAGCTATGCCACCTCTTGCACGGCATCTCATTTTGCTCATTTTCAACGCATTGCGTTCTACCCTAAGCTTTTATTCAGTAGTTGCACTCCTTGCACCTGGTGGGTCACTCAGTGTAGGCTTCCGCGGCCGGAGTCGGTAGGTACTTGGCTTTACGGGAGTCACCGCGTCCTAGACACAGATGCCAAAGTTTCGGCCGTAGACACAGGTGCCAACGTTTTGCCTCAGTATTTACCCTGGTCTGCCCTGTGCCTATTCTCCTTGTCTATCTCTCCGGCTTCCCCCTCCCCCAGCGTTACCTCACCACTTTACCTTTTGTCTGCAGTTATTCATCATCTGCCTTTTCTTTCCTACCCCGCTCTCTTGCGAGACCCCCACCCTCCCGCTTGCTAACCTTATATGTATCCTGCCACTTCTGTGCTCAATTGTCACCACACATTTCTCTCTCCTCCCATCCTTGCCGCTCCTCCTCACCTCTTTCTACATATTCTCTTCTTCTTTCCTTCTATTCCTTCTGCCTCCGCTTCTCCTTCTCACCAATTGTCTGTCGTCTTCTGACCTGTCCTCTCTCATCCCTTATCTCCTCCACCCTCTCATCTCCTTCTCCCTCTCCTCCTTCCCCCCACTTTCTTGTGCCATCTCATCTCCCATTCGCCCCTCATCGTATCCTGGCCTAGCTCCTCACTTCTCTTCTCAAACCTCCTCTCTCTCTCCCCTCTCCCCTCTTCTCTCCTCTCTCCTCTTCACTATTCTGTTCCCTCTCATCTCCCCTTTCCCCTTCCCTCTCCTCTCCCCCTCTTCTCACCTCTCTCTCCTCTCATATTTTCCCTTTCCTCCCCCTATTAAATTTCCTCTCTTCTCTTCATTTCACGTCCTTCCTTTCTCACACCTTTGCCACCCCACTCCATCCCTCCCGAAGCCGATGGTCGTCCCCCCGCCGAGGTTTGTCTGGATAATTTGTGCCTGCAATAAACCGCGCAACGGTCTCGCGGTGATCCCACAAGAGCGAGACGGAGAGCGCTGGTCTCAGCCCACGAATGGGAAGGGGAGGGAGAAGAGTTGGGACCAGGGACCGAAGTGAAGTGTGAGATTAGTGGGACAGGGGAGGGATGGTTATGTCCAGGACGACCTGATTTCTTCCCGGGAAAGTTGTGTGCTAATTGGAGTACGGTTCGTGGGTGGAAAGGTTTCGTGTAGCCTGCGAGTAACTCTCGCGTGAACTACGTTTCAGAGTCGCCACTCATTACGGGAGTTTTCAGAACGACTGCTCGTGAGAATCAGCCGTCGTCTTTAAAATGTTTTTGCTCATGTCTCTACAGACGATGTTCGTATGATACATCTATGAATGTTCACGAATGCTTGTTGCGAGCAGTCAGACATGAAAGGTAAATCTGAATTACTCCTTGCTTGCAAGAGTCATGCGAGTTTTATGCGCTCCCTTGTGCGTCGATGTAGTATCAATCGCCACTTTATTTGACGTAGGAGGGAGACGTTACAACGGGTATTCCTTCAGAGAAGTGTGGCTGTTGTTCTTACCGAAATACTAAAACAGAGTTTATTTCAAAATTAAGATGTACTCATTAAACACTTGTTCTTGCCAGGCTCAATATTACGCTAGTGACTTGACATATCTTTCCTGTCACCCCAATCTTCATTAGTACCTTTTGATATACGTCCCTTCACAGATTTCCTCTGTTGGATTGGTCGCCTAGGATATCTGAAAATTAGGCTAGACATAATAATTAATAAAGCGGTGTCCTAATCTAGCATATCCTTTTTTCCCGCATCACTAATGGTTACGAAATACTATAATACCGCAATTTCTGTTCATTTTGACGTGACTCAGCTACAACGTATAAACATCATTGCAGTTGTGACCGCGTGAGGTGTAAAAATTACTCATTGTAATCTTAATAAACAAAAACATTGGCAATCCAAATCTCCGTTCCACGCACAGACTTTACCGCTTACAAGGAGTAGTAGTTCGATGCATTTCGAATTGCCGAAATGCCATAATCGTATTACAACCTGATATGAAGTAAACAACAGAACATAATTTATCGTGTTTGTCTGAGCGGAAAATGAATAGTTGCGTGAGAATATTGTAAACTACATTTGATTAACCTGTCTCGTGAAATACATTCTTCAGTAACCATGAAATTCGAATTTGTAGATTCGAAGAATAGCAAAAATTACGCGAAACCATTCACATTTTCAAAATGTTATATACAACTTTATTTAAATATTTAATTTTGAAGAACAAATTTCATTAAGTGAACAATCTATCATCTTACTATAGTTTTTATGTTAATATTTGGGGAATTTTCGAATACTCACAGAGTTCACCGAAAATGGAGCCGATGTTTACAGTATTTTGGTACATTACAGAAATAAAAAATCACTGTTATTTTAATTTAAGATACTACTCTGAAGATCACATTTTACGTCAGGAAAAATCTTTGTTCAAAATTGTAGTTATAGGAAGACACGAAACAAAATCAGTCTTTGCAATATAAATAATTTGACCTTTTTGTTAAAAATGTTCATAATGTGTTGCTGGTTTAATGTAAAGTACCACCGAAAACCGAAATGTCCGTTTCAAACTTCAAGAAACTGAGGAATTAATCGAGGAATATAATATTTTAGTAAAAATACTACGTATGATATAGCCAGTAGCTTTGCTCATAGAAGGACGAACAAAGAGATGGGCAAACGTTATACCGTCAACCAATGTTTAGGTATCAAAGTCCAACACAATGAAAATTATGACTAAAAAAACTATTAAAATTTCTAATTAAAATACTGATATCTAATATTTTAATAAAAGCAACTAAAAGAATCCATACCCGGATGACAAAAATTAAATGCAATGTATTCTTTAGTTTATCGAAGATTATATTCCAAAACAATAATATTACAACTATGAACTATGAAAAAGTATTTCCAAAATATAAATATGAATTCAAAATAAAGTCTGGAAATTAAAGTTTAAAATTTAAATATCTCATTCAGTATAAATAATAAATTTAATAGGCTCTTGATAGTAAAATATTTTGAGATTATACTAATTTAAAAAAACAGCTATATCAATGAACACTTGAATAAAACAAAATTATATAACTTTCATTGTATTCCAGTTACATTCATTTCCAAATTGTACAACTTAAATAAATATAACATATATATGAACTGCAACTAACATATTTTAAAACATTCTTGTATTTTCTGCCCTTTTTCTAACTAAACACAATTGCAGATGCGTATGTTTGTTGCGTTGAAATTCTTTCAAGTCATTTTCCTCTTTTTGATACAGTTTTAAATTCTCTTAAAGTCTGCAGACTCTCTGCTTCTTCGCCGGAGTTAAAAGAAAGTTTCTTGTGTAAATGTTTGAAGGCGTTTCGTTTGGTGACAAATGGGCAAAGCGAATCTGGAGTAGATTGAAAATCAAATTTGATACTTTACAATTTTATTATGGCAAACGACAGGAATTGGTGTTTACTTGTCCGCACTTCTCTTAAATTTCGCATTGAAAAAAGTTTTTTTTACTTGCCCAAAACTATTTTCATGAAAACTCATTTTATTTGAAAATCGAATGCAGTTTCAACAACCTTTAAAAATACAAACAATTTGAAATCGTAAAATACTTCCCTGTTAATAAATAATATTAAATTTTAGTTCGCATTTTCAAATAAATCTTTACTATTTGTCTTCGTATATGGGTTGTATATAGGTGATTCGTGTCAAAAAAATTGCATTTAATAGTAATTTTCTTATACATACTTGATCACGTTTCACAACTGATGGCTGCAGTCATGTTTGTGGAGTCGAGGACAACTGGGCAGACAGCAGCGTTTTGAGAATTTCCATCCTGGGATTTGGGATTGGTTTCTCTATTAAAATAATTAAATTAATAATACTTTTGTCCCCTAACTGCTTATAATTGCTTCCAAATACCTACATCAGTATGTAAGTACATGGGAAGTAAGTTCTTTTCATATTACTAGTTTTGTTGATATTTCTTAATTTTTAAAATGTTATAACCTCCCTTCCAAACATTTACATTCAGAATTTTATTTATAGTTGTGGGTGAAAATTTACTGTAATCAAATAAATCACACTGAAAACATATTTTGCAATTATATTTCAAATTGTTTTGTTTGATTATCTTTCGACACGTAGTCTAATCATGTAGCAAACACATAAAATTTTCCCCTGATTGGTTAGGCAACCGGACATGCTCTGACGTTCGACAGGGACAAGAAATATGACAAGAACTTCAATTTCTAAACACCAGTCCGTAAATAAATGGCACACTAATCAGAATCCAAACATTAAATTGTATATATTTGTTATATGAAGTTTTCTAATACATTCCTAACAGCTGATTAGCTTTAATACTCAGCAAAACCTAGTATGTTTTAATACTTACTCTGAGAATCAGAAGACAGCGGCGGACCAAAAATTTGGCCACCTGCCTTGTAAAACCAGGTAGTGAAAACCTACGACCGTTTTCCAACTATAGCTCATTGGAAGGCACGTTACTTCAATTATCATTATACTATTTATTAACAAGCCTAGCTGTGTATACAAGAGCCGTGAAAATAAACACTTCTATAAGTGAAGAAAACAGATAACCATTCATTCTTCAAAAAACACTGTTTCTCAACCTAACAAAAACACCCAGAGCACGAAAATTCACGCTGTCTGTTGACACATCTCGTGACCTGATAATAACTCGGCAGATAAAATAATTATCTGTATTGCAAAACATTTGTGATGCGGCAGTAATGCTATTGTGGGGATGGGTGATAATAGATCTAATGATGACGGCGGGGCGGGACCATAATTCAATGGCGTGGCGGAGCGGGCAATTGTGCTGCTAATGGGCACATGTCGGCCGGGTGGAGAAGCCCATCCCCCCTCTCTGTCCCCTCCCTTGCCCCCCCCCCTGCACCCAGACAGCGCCGCAATGCAGATGCACTGGGCTATACGTAAGGGTGCTGTTATCAAAGCGTTCTGTTGAGGCTGCGAAATACTGCTGTCTGAAAGAATCTACCAAGAAATTATTTCCGCTATTTTTAAACATTATTTTCATACTATTTAAGCTGACTATTTTCATGCTATTATGACTTTAATTTCTGAAGTAGTCTAATCGAATTCCTCACGTACTGTGAAATTTTTCAGTAAGTCCCCTCGTCTCTATGCGACTTGCAAACTTATCAATTTCAACCACTAGAAAAAAAATCTTGCGAAAAATTACACGGCAAAGATACTACTATCTATCACAACACACACGGAAAATTAAGTTTTTAAAATGTTTCAATAAACCAAATGTTTCCTTGATTATCAAATCTCCTTTAAAATATGTTAAAGGAACTGCAATATAAATATAAACAAAAAGTGTTTATTATGAACAATCACACGTCTGAATTTGGTTACTACTATGTTTTATAGACCTCTCCACAATGCATTACATATTTAAGCTAATGCACTATATTTATATTTAAGCTAGTTACAATCGTCCCTGATTGTTGGTCAAATCATGTTCTGGTCAACAGGTCGCCTTCTCACATGGTCAGAGAGATTTCGTGTCCCTGGCGAAAATAGACTCAAGAATATTTGCCCCACAATAAAGGGGCAGATATCCCGTCCAAATATGTTAACACTTTTTGGAATGCTCTTCTGGGTAATTCTTGATCCCAGCCGACTGAAAGTTTTGACTATTTTTGTACTTTTACTAAAAATAGAGCTATAAATCTATTATAATATTGTTCTAATGTTTTTTAAATAGCATTTTCCCTTTACATTGGCATATTTCAACAATAGAGAGGGTGCGTGTATCATTTTTGGAATCATGCTTGAAAAGCGTATTTTTTTCAAGAGAAAAAATGGTGAGTAGGCTCTTATATATGTACATGTAACACCAGAGAGCTTCAGTTGGAAGGTGACTGACTAAAATTTGAAAAACTTGTACGGCATAAATATATTCATCTCCAAAAATATGTATATTTTATAGCACTGTTGATGTCAATAAAATAGTAGTAAAATTACATGTTTCTGTGTATCAGTAATCATCACACAGAATCATGATATTTTTTAATTATTTTGATAATTGAATATAATGTTGATTATAAATGTAGCACATATAGAAAAAGTGTAACTTCTTGAAGAGAAAATGTACTACGTTGTATACGTTGTGCTACAAATGTTGGAGAATGATTTATATTGAAAGAAATGAGACTACAAATAATACATTAATTCATTTAAGTAACAAATTCTGATATGATTGTTTAAACAAGCACTATTTTTCTACATGTGTGATTCTGCCAGTTACGAATTTTATTAAAAAAAGTTATTGACATTTTAAACATTTATATAAAAACAGGTATGTATTAGACGTTAAATAGAGTTTATTGAGCACCATTTTAAGTTCATAAAATCTCGAAATTTGCCCTAAAACGTATTCCAGACCACTGGGAACTAGCGGTTTGAAAACATTACCAGTTAATGGCATCGGATATCTCTGGTGCCGTATTGTGTTCTGAAAATAGCCAAACGCCACATCGGATGACATTCGGAATGTTAATGGGTCGGTAAACTCTTTTGTAATACTGTCAGAAGGATTAAACAAAACAAAACAAGGCCAAGCAAAGTGTTGTCCCTTGCCAATAGCCGAGAAAGGAATTCGGGATTTACTTTGCCCCGGTCCGCTGACACCAGATGCGATGCACAAGGAATATCCCATCCCGAAAACACTTCAGCACGATGGTCCCAGGGCCAATCTCGCCGCTCCCTTTGGAGCTTGGGAGTTTCAATGTCTCCTGGGAACTCAGATTCCCCAAAGACACTGTGATCCCGTTCACAGAAACGCTGGTCAAAACCATCTCCGTTCAGAGAAATACTTTCAAAACAGTGAAACATTCATTAATAACAAGAAACAAAAGCCAAAAATGTTCAAATATGTTGTACTTGGTTGGTAAGGCTCAATGGACACAAGTAATTACTACTAAATAGAAGGAAAGGCAACTAAAAATATATCATTTTAGATGGTTGGTGATACCTAGCCCAAAAAGAAATCGGAAAATTTAAAACTTAAATGTCAAAAACTTTGGGAAATTCAAATCAAATGAAAATGGAAAATGCAGTAGATTATAATAGAAACACAGAAGATAAATTCAGAGTGATCGTAATGTAAGGGCTATATTTTAATTTGAGAGCAATAATTAGTATTTCCCTTCTATTCTATACCACTTAGTCAAGTACTGGCGTATGTTATAAAAACAATGAAAATTAAAGATCGTACAATCTTACTAATTTATTCATTCAATATATGTATGTACTCTGCAGGATGTCAAAACACCTGTATGAATGATCTTCACTTCTTTTTAACTTCGGATTTTCACTTCACTTCAAGTTGTCACTTAAATATTTTAAAACTGGATATTAAATAATTAATATTTTATCCCCTTTATTTTCTATTAATTTCCCACTTATATTGGGGAGGAAGGGTTAATTGTACATTTACACATTATTGTTAGCAGATTCATACTTTCATATTTCATGGTTCAACGCATAATAATACAACTGAAAATTGTTTCTATTAATTTTCGTTAATATGAAGTGTTTCTTTGATTTTTACAAACTCGCATGTTATACATCGTTTTAGACAATATTTTGTCTCCACACTAAATTATATCATACGTAAATCATTTTCATTCTTTATTACTCTTACATTCTTTCATTGGTTGACTTTCATGACTACATATTTTTTGGTAAATGATGATCGGATCTTGTCATATATGTTTACTATCATTGTCGGACTCAGGAAAATAAATCTCTAGGTACATTAACTTTCAGATTACTGTTCATGATGAGTCGAGATTCAAACATGCTAATGAATTCAAAAGTTAAGTTTTGAAATAACAAAAAGATAAAACGGTAAATAATTGCTAATCGAAAAACAAAACAACGTAACTATTGATGTCCTAAATGTCAGAAAACCGTTCTTGCATTGTCAAATCATTTTAATACATAATATTGCCTTTAGTTATGCGTTAAATCCTTATTGTCCAATAAACCAAATATTGCATATAGATCTGCTTCTCCGATTCTTTTTAAAGAAGTTGAGAGATTCGTGACATGCTCTCTTTAAAACAGAGCGAGATGTATTTTTAAGAGCATGATAACCGTTCTCCACTATAGCCAGAGCTGTAGTACAGACTTGAAGTATCTAATAACTGATGACGGTCATGATTTCTGTACTGACTTGTAGTAAACGATGGAAGAATTTTGCATATGTGTGCTGTTTTGTTTCGTAGACAAGTAGTCAAAGTAGTGATCTGTCTATGCTTCGCATTTGTTGGTTGGGTAATCATGAAGTGTAAATGATGTTTCTCCGTTGAATGAAATTAAAAGGGAACAGATGAAATCATGATGTGTCTAGCACGTATAAAAACTGGTTGTGTTTCAAGAGGACATACTTTGTATCATTACTTAAGGCTGCGCCGCTATGTTATATGGAGAGCAAAATAGTTTTTCCGCACCATGACCCGAACTCAGATCCTTAAATTAAACTCGCCGTCACACATACTACTATGACGCAGAAGAGCCGTAAAGGGCTCAACTCGTGCAGATGCATAAAAATGTAAATGCTCCCTTTATGTAATGTACCCTCAAAAATAAAAATATCTGTTAGAACCTCCCTAAACCTCGAGTTTCTTGATAACGATTGGGGAATATCAATTTTGGCTGAACGGTTTAGGCACTGGCGTTCAGGATGGATGTGTGGACAGGCACGTTTTACAGACAATTAATTTTGAAGTATCAAAGACCCACAAAACACATATTCTGGGTACACCATATGTTAGAGGATTTTTTTCTTTACTAAGAGCTGAATTATCCATTTGCTCGTTACCAGGCCTGGCAATCAGTTTTTTTCTGCCGAAATTATTTTTGCCGTTTTCCGTCGCGCAATTACGTACCTTTATCTTTTTACGAAGTATCTTCGTAAGGGGACCAGAAAGAGAAAAGAAATTAGAGTCAAACCATGCCCTTGTTTGCCAAATCGCTAGTTTCCGCATGTCGTGTTCTTTCCCGTGGCAGTGACGGCGGTGTACAGCGTCTTGCAGCTCAATTATCAGCTTAGATTTTCTCCAAATGTACGTTTCTTATTGAGTAAAAGCCACACTCTCATTATACAATAATTAGAATCTCGATTAGTCAACGCAATGAACCGAAATGTTTGAGGACCGCATTCGAATTATTAGGGCAGAAGATTCTCAATTCACTTGCCTTCTTTGTAAAGGTGTCGCATTTTGTACCTTCACAGCATGTAAAAGAAACGGCTGAAGTACTCTGAGTAAACTATGAAAATATCTTTCGAGCTAAAATCAATTACTCAGATCCTCACCAGGCAGCATAGAAGCAGCATCTGTGTCTTAGTACCGGTTACTACCATATAAGTAAGCGAATTGCTAGTACTTGATGTCGCACTGTGACTTTTTCAAATCTTCTCGAAAGAGACAAAATATAATCTTTAATAGAGATAACATAGCTTAACTAGAAGATAACTGCAAGCTACAAAGATGACTTCAACAATTTCTTTACAGTTTTTTTTAATTACCTCCAAAACCATTGAGAACCACTGTGAATCCAAGATAGCGACGTTATCGGTATCCCGATGTCTTGTCCAATTTCTCCATCTTTTATAGTAGTACTGGTTATTATTATATGAGTAAGAAAATTAATTGATGTCTAACTGGGACATTTTAAATTCTCGTCGGAATAAACAAAATAATTTTTCATTGTAATAGCACCGCTTATTTTGAAGGTAACTGTAAATTACAAAGATGACTTCAACAATACTTTTTTTCACCGGCTTTCCATTCCCTCTAAAACCATTACGAACCACTGTGGATCCAAGCTGGCAGCGATATCGATATCCCGTTTCCTGTCCATTTTCTCCATCTCCCCTTCGTCATACGCCCGCCCGGAGCCTCGGCGCTCGGCCGTCCCGTGCTCTTGACGTGGGTCAGCTACCGTCGTCACGTGACATGTCGGGGCTTTCCCCGCAAGCCGGCCGGCTGGCCGGTCTCGGCGACGCGAGCGCGCCTCGCGGCGACCTGGGACGACGCTTTCGCTCTCCGGGCGGCGCGCAGCGCGGCGGCGCAGTCGAGAGAAAATCGAATTTTCAAAAAACGCCACGCTTGAAACGCGAGTCGCTTCAAATGCGCCGGAATGGAGTCGCGACGGACAGAGAAGCTGACGGCGAAGGGGTGGATGCTGGGGTGGGGGAGGTAGAGAGGAGAGGGGAGGGGAAGGAAGGGTTTCGGATCGGAGAACAAGGGATGTGTATGAAAGGCGGCGGGATACCCGAGGAACTTTGAGTGCTAGTGAAATCATGAACGCCAAAGTTGAAATGGCAGCAGTTGGGAGGGTGAGATAAAGCAAAGTTTCCCAGTGGTCAGAAAGTGAATTCTAAATGGTCACAAATCGGAATTTTTTTCTTCTTAATTTTTTGCGTGGGCTTTGGAAGCATAACCGTTTCCAATAACTGGGAAATACCTAACAATCGTCTTAAAAAATATTTTAGCTCGGATATTTATGCAATATAAAAAACAAGATGTAAAACAAAAGAGGATCTCAGGATTATCTCCACGAATCAAGAGCCAATGAACGAAAACCTGTTGAAAATGAGTGCAATATTTTGCCATATGGTCTTCCAGTTTCTATATAGGTGAGGAGACAAGTTTTGAATGTAATAAAATCTAGCCACTCTTGGCAGAAGACCATTGCCTAACAAAGCACTACTTACAGCAGGTATGTTCAACATTCTTAATATGTTTTCAGAGTTGTGAAATTACTATCGAACATTGGCGCAACCACATTTTTCCAGCATCGAGTTTGGACTGTTTTGCCTAGCCGGTCTTTCAGTAACAACAGCTTTCATTTATTCTGAATTTAAAATTTATTTTTATTATTTATTAAATTGAAATCTTAATAACGCCTTATCGCGAGGCGAGGCTCAGGTCATCAGAACCGTTCTTCCGCCTGACCACGCACATTACGCTATTCTTCTTTCACCGTCTAGCAGAGAAAGAAGGTATTCTTTTGGGGACGAAAATGGCGATTTCAATTTTTCTCAGAGACTTAGGATTCAGGGTCTTTCACATGCTGTAAATCTGTACCATGGTACAGCTGGCTTTTTTCCTATCCAAAGGAAGGCGTACGATGGATTTTTCCGCCATAAAAAAGCACAGCTTTGATAGGATTTGAACCCGCGAACCACCAAAGCCGCGAATATAGTTATTTTTAGCTTAATAGCTTATAGCAAAAATAATTTATTACTATAAAATTTACTTATTAAATAACTTTCATTTGTACAGAAAGTAAGTAAAACTGTGTTTGTGAATGCGACATCGATTTCTGGTGGAAATGCTGAAATCCCACACAATGTGGCATCATGAAATTAGGCACACAGACATGAACATTATTTACAAGTTAGCTCGTTTACAATTTAAATTTTATATACAAAATAAGGTACATTATTGAATTTAAATGTTCAGGTACTTTCCGACTGCCAGACACGATCGCATACTCCTATGGATACATCACCTTTACCACAGAGGCTCCGCTGGAGTGCAGTCACGTGACATTCGTCACCCGTGCAACGCACGAGTACGCACCAGCCTGGGCGTGAGTTTTGTGCAAAGCGCGAGGTTTGCAAGAGCAAAATCCACCGGCCTGAGCGAGTCGATTTCTCTTAAACCCTCAGCGCCACCGCGGTCTGTTCACCGTTGAGCGGGGAAGGTAGGTTTGCATGCTACCACGTGACACCCTAGTTGCTTGAAGAGTAAGTCGGTGGCCACTTGGTTTTAAAAGTATCTGCACCCGCCCCCAACACAGTGACCGCTCTAAGCTACTCATATTGTACGCCAGCCTCCTCGCATCTGCCCCGACCCGCAGGAGATCACAGCTGATTTCGAAAGAAAGGACATGTATTAGGTTTTCTGAAGGTATCTGTTAATTTAATTGTGTGATTATTTTCACACAGTCTACGAGGGCCTCTTGCGGTAATAATTTGGATAAATTTATTTGAACCGCAAATGAGTATAACCCGGTGGAAGCTAATTACATAAATAAAATACTACAGCAAACATGCAAATTATATAATAATCATATGGTAATAATATAATAATAATAATAAAATAATAATAAATATAAAAATAACATTAAAAATAAAAAAATGTTATAACCTGTCTTATTCATAAAAACTTTAAAATTACCTTAAAAAAAAAGAAACATAATCAAACTCCGCACTGAATCTTTGTTCAAATGCACTTCACTACACTTCACTACACTTCACTTCACTTCACCAGACTCTTCACTATGACCATTTAATCATTTCTTTCGTTATTTCTCTGTTCTACACTTCACAACACCTCACTTCACAGTATATAACTGACGCATCGCTCTGTAATCTACTATTGTCAGCTAATTCCCTCATTTATATAGTAATACCCTAAATTAACTTCCTAAATTGTTGTACGCTTCGAGAAAAGGGTTCAAAGGTTTTTGCAGGCAATGTATTCCATTCTTTTATTGTTCGATATGTAAAAGAAAATTTCCCCACATCTGTACTCTGCGGTCTTAAATTTATTTCGTGCATGTAATACCGCATTGCATACAGCAACTTCGGGTATAAACCTTCAATGTTTCCTCGCTGTTTTCCCTACCTGCACCTCTGAGCTTGTACCATTCTTCCGGGCATGAAATTCAGTTTCCTAATTGAACACAATGATTGCACACAGTCACCTGTCAGCCCTGGTATTATGAAAGGTTATGGTAGAGACGAAATATACGAAAGAATTATGAATGCTCCTCGCCTGAAAAGCATATAAAACATTCATACTTTCTTCGCTTGTAAGTGGTCGATATGCAAAAATGTTTGTTAAACGCATGCAATTTCGTTTTCTATTTTATATATTTATAATTTATTAGCGGTTCGTAGTTCACAAAATATGCCTAATGTTACACCAAAATCAGTTCTAATTCAGTAATATCTCGCATATAAAAATCTGTTAAAGCATTTAGATTATGCAGAATGTCTAGGCGTACCAGTACCAAGCTGAAACCACAAGTAATGAATATCCAAAAACGATACAATAAAATATTTCAAAATTCGACCCATTAGATTAGGAGTAACATATTTTTACTTTCGCGTATACGAACGAATATAGAAAGTAATATACGTAGTAGAGAGAATGTTATATAATACTGCGGAAAATCGATTCCCGCACGGAAACACACGTTTAGGGGTCCCCTGATAAGTGGTTCTGTAGGAAATGTCCTTCTATCCGTCTGTGAACACCACTAGCGCCTATCCATGAGTAGGATTTTTTTTCTAATTAAAGAAAACCCTGTCCATTTGGCTTGAAGCGATGCTTTAAGATTTTTAAAAACTTATTTATAATTTTTTATGAAGCCCCCAGGATAGTTAAACAATTTTCCCAAAAGACTCCAAAGTTGTGTTTTTGTTAAAATTGCTTGTACGAATAGAGACAAATTCATATATAAAGATGTCATAGGTCATATTTTCAAGTTTAACTCTGAATTTTCAAAAATTTCAAAAGTTTTATTTATGTGTGGCGTCATCTTTCAACTACAAAATTAAAGGTAGAGATTTTTTCTTCAAATAAAATTTGTTGCTCATAATTAGTTCGTTAATAAGATCATGTGTATCTTTCCTGCAAGAAAACTTAATGCATTTTCGTGGCAGGAAGACATCCACCGCGTATATCGACTCTTGAAATCTTAAAAGCGTTCGGAAGTCAGAAGCAGACAGCGGAGAGAAAGTTTGCTTTTTCTTTGTTACTGCCTGTATAATTGATCGCGAGCTCTGGCACTCTTCGTTGTTGCGAGAAGTCTCTAAATTCTGTACGGTCATGCTAATGCGAGCCGGCCAGAGCAATATCCCTTGGCGTAACAACGGACAACGCTTAATGACATCAGCGATAGAATCAGAGACAACAGCGCCGCATAGAATATAGGAATTAGCTTGAATGAAGTTGAAGAATGCAACGGTTCGAAGTTACCCTCAAGCACGATATAATTCTTGCTAAATTATGTCCACTAATTCTTGGAATAAATTTTCTCCCCATCATCAAGATTTTACGTTAATAATTTAAATATTCCTGATTGTCTTTAGATTGCATCTACGATTCTCACTCAATGTGCATGTACGTTTGGCCAGCCTGAACTTAGGAGTAAATATTATCACATACTGATAGTGTACCCGTTTGCCTCCCCACCTACTACTTTCTCCATCCTGTAACAATACATAACCCTCAAAACAATTATGTCCTTTCTTATTTTTTGCATTTTCGTATTACGTGAAACTTCTAACGGCAACACTTCCAGAAAAATCCATCAGAGATGTGGGTCGGTACACGAGGTAAATTGATTCATTCATTTTTCGACTCCGAATACTGCTATGTCATTAGCACCGTTAATATAGAGTGTGCTTTATGCCAGGACATGGCGGAGTTCCTCAGTCATTGGACGGTGAGATCCGATTCCAACTCCTTGCCACCTTGCAGGGGGATTTTCCTCTTCAGGTAATTCACACAGCGGGGCATCGTTTCTGCCAGTGCAAGCTATATATTCACGATTATTCTCTCGACTTGTTTGATACTTAGTACATGTAAATGTGAGAGGATAGATCAAGGAAGAGAACGGAAAGATTACGTTCGTGGCGATTTGTCTGGTTGTTTCGGCATTCCACGGTGTTGATAGTATAGACCTCGTTAAACTACCAATCAGGTCAGCTGGCCGCCAGAATTCTCCTCCAAACAGTGGCTGAAATGGACCTAGCAATGTAGACATCGTCGAAAAATTCACCACGTGGGCATTTCAATTCTAAGACGTCTCGGCCAGAGTCGTTGCAGAGTCAGCCTCAATGTTGGCCGCGGGCTGAACGCAGCTTGAGCCTGAGTTGGGACTTCGTGGGAAGAAAGTTTGAGCAGCCGAAGCATCGAGGAGACGCGCAGCCTAAGCGCAGGTCGGTCCTTTGTGCGCCAGGGACAAGAGCTGCGGGCGACGGCGGCGGCAGCTCAGGAACCCAGCGCCCAGAGATGAATGCGCGGGAGAAGGAGCAGCCGAACGCTCTATTTTTGTGGATGTCGAAGCGGTTGGAGATGGAGGAATATTTTTGGGTTTCAGATGAGTCTCCTTTTTGAAGAATTGGTTGCAAAAAAGGGTAAGTTATCAATAAAATGTCTTCTTTTGGTTCATCTGTAAATTTATTGTGCTAGTATCGTACTGGTGAATTATAATGGAACCGTTCAGTTTAACTTTACTTTGAAAAACGGCACGGCTTTGTTTAAAGATCTACAATTAAGGAAATTTATTCAGAAAATATACAAGCAACAAAAAAATAATATGTTTGAAAAATGCCTTGAAAAATTGTATTTTCATGTATCTAAATATCAAGCAGAAAGGTTGCCCGCCGGAAAATTTGGTATGTATGGGATGTGTCTGTAGAAAAGTAATGATAGTTCTAAATATTTACTACGTGGAGAAGATAAAACCCTCCAAAAATTATTTCATGACAGAATTAAGTCCGGAAGACTAATTCAATGAGGGAAATTTACAAACCACCAAACAGTAAAATAACAGTTTGCTGTGAAGTCAGAGTTCAACATGTTTTTGAAAATGTAATGGAAATGATGTTTTTGAAGATATGTACAGGTATGTTGTAGGTAACTGTATCAAAGATATCCTAATGTTCAACTCACGATTTAAAAATGCACTACACAATTGTAATCTATGATTTATTTGTAAAAGACACATACCTGAATAGATTGCTGTATATTGCGTGTGTACTAATCACAAATCTTATGATGTATTTGAAAGACACTTCGAACTGATGAAAACTCGCCGTTTTTAAGACTACTTTACTCTTTGTGTTTTTTCGTATACTCCACGTGATTTTTCGAAAAGGAAACGGGTTATAATTTCAAAACATTCATTACGTCTCACAATATAAAACAATTGACAAATGGTGACAGTTAACAGTTCATTCTATGAATTGTAAGATAATATTAACATATAGACATTATACTGGAAATCTGGTAAACAATAACAAGTGAAACGACATGTGTATCCAGTCCACTACCTTTCATTTAAACCAAAAGTCACGAATTTTGGTTGAGAAGAAAGGTTAAACATTTTTCTAAACTTCTTTTTTGCTAATTTTCATAATTTCGGGTGTTGTAATGAAAAGCGTATCTTTACAAAGATTTTCTCTAAATACACTTTCTTGGTATTGAGCTAAAATTTCCAAGAAAAATGTCAGTTTTCCAGGAAATTTTGAAAAGTTATAGGAATTTCATGTAAAATAACCCACAAAATTAAGATATCTTAATGATCTCCAGAACACCACAACTAGATTCTACTTCGTCTGAATTAACCGCATTTAGCTCAACATCTTGTAATGGGGCTGAGGCATGCAAAGTTGTGTGTTTCTCCTCTCCATCTGCCTCAGTAGTTATCAACTGCCGTGGTTAATAACTGTCATTAACTGATTTGGTCCTCAATTGGGAATCTCAGACCATTTCCATTGATTTTTTTTCTTATTTAAGGTCGCATCAACTACAAGGTCATTAGCGACCACTATTGCGAGTAACGGTATGGTAACTATGAGGATGACACGATATGATGATGATAGGTGTGTGAAAGGACAAACACAATACAACCATGCCTGAGACGGGACTCGAACCTACGAGACGGCACTACTGCCTTAGCGACCTCGACCATCCGGGCGGGCTTTTCCATTTTTGCGAGACATTGTGTTCAATTTGGGAATTTTATTAAGACATGGTACACTCCTCGCCAGGGTACATATGACTATGTGGTTTCGAATCTTCATCCAAAATCGAGCTTAGCTCCTACATGACTGTAGTAAAGTCGGAGGGAGAAGCCTGTGTCAAGCAAACGGTGGTTGGTCCGCACCAAAGTTGACGGAGCGTATGCTGCTAATATCAAACGGTTTTGCTTCTTCTTATTGAAAAAAACAACAACAAATGCTCATTTAACAAATATATGCGCGTTCTGGTAGCAATTATGCTTTGGATCACTCTAGTAGCAATAAGTTAGCAACAAAACAATTGGTTAGCACTAAATGTTGCGGAAACATGCTGCGAGAGGGCTTCAACAATGATTGCGCGCAAGGACGTGACAGGAATGAGCGAGCGCTGTATGCACAAAATTAATTTGGCAGTTGAGTTAACCATCTGTGTAAGAGCGCTTACAAACTTCAGTCCTGAAGTGTATGCAGGACTGCAGATGAAAAGATCCTTAAACGCGGATTTTATTTATGAACATCTGAGATCGTATTGTTGAGTTGATTCCAATACTTTTCCCTGTCACACTTCAGAACAGAGACATACTGTGCTATAGTATAGGAAAATGAAAAAACAATATACTTGAAAAATAGTGGAAAATCGTCCATTGAAAACATCATTTGAATAAGGAAACATTTTACCGAAAACCAAAATACAAATGTTAAAATTATCAAAATACCTAGAAGTTATTAAGAAACGAAAACGTATCTTGTGGGTAAAGGGCGATTTTTCAGTAATTCACTTCAATAATTCCTCAGCGACTAGCATCAATAGTGCATTTTCCCTCTTTGCTGTCACGAATTTCTTCCACGTACATTCCATCGGCATTTTTGCCGCTGAGAACCCCGAATGTTTTCGGTATCATCTGAAGCCTCAGAATGAAATTGCAGTAAACAGTTTGCATTTTCATGGGTTTCGATTTTCGGGTTTCCTACTTTATTAACTGGCTTCATCAAACGATGCAAATTTCTCCGCCGGATATCGACGCGGCGCTGAAAGCAGAGGCCGTGCGCGCGCGTGCGCACTCGGAGAGGGGCTTCCGGGCTCGCGGATCCGATTTCACCTGCTTCAAAAACGAAAATGCGGAAAGTGGAGAGACCGGGAGAGGTGGCTTTAGGCATCAGCTGATGTCACTGCAGTCTCTTTGGCCGGGAAGTCCTAGGTTCGAGACCCGACACGATGACGGGACTTTTGACCCTACCTTGTCAGCTTGGTCGAATTCACTGGCTGTTTGGAGGAGAATGCTAGCGGCCGGCTGCTGGGATCGGGAGTTTTCCGTGGTTTCTCCGATCAGCACGAGCCGAAAGCTGGAGCAGTACCCTAACAAACGGGCCACACGCCACGGGCGCGATGTTTACGTCCTATTCCTCCTATTGGTGGAAGAGAACAGCCATCAAACGTTAATGGGGAGGTTACGACCTCTGCGTCGAACAGCACAGAAACCTCCGCGGGAAGGCCGGCGGATTCACAATACGATCATGAGCCC